>JABUQX010023903.1:0-17753 GCA_015478945.1 Trachelipus rathkii | reverse complement strand
TAATTGGCCAGTGTTTATTTTTCAAAATCAATTCTTTCATATCTATTTATTCTGAAATTATCTGAAAACTAAGTAGCTTAATTTACAACTTGATTGGTTAGATTGATATAGGACCACCGGTTTCATATCTTCTTCTTTGAGGAGAATTTGTATCAGGGTCTACCTTATTTATCTTTTTTTTGTCTCTCAGTATACACTTTTCAATATTTCTCTACAAATATACCACTTATGCGAGACAAAGTCAGTTAATCCTGTAAAGTACTTATTTATTATTATTATCAACATTAATATATTTACCAAATATTTTATATGATTTATTACCTATTATTTACCCACATTGTATACTACTTGCAATACACTATTGGTTTATTAAAGAAGAAAATAAGATTAAATTTTGAAAGACCTGTTCTAGTAAGTTATAGGATAAAAGAAGTTTTCGCTTGTAAGTAGATTATTACAATTAAAAATGAAATGTTTATCATTATATAATTACAGATTTAATACAAAAATAATATTTATACGTGTAGAACTTGTATAGTAGGAACGTCTGGAGTTAAATGACAGAGATTTGCTTGTTAAATAAATAGTAAATTTATTATTATTTTTTACTTGAAAAAGCAAAAATTAGATCTATTAATTTAAGTAAAATATATTCTTACTCAAATTATATCAAAAATTATAATTAATTATTTTGCATAATAAATTAAGAGTTATGGTAAGTTACCAAATCGTTGTTAATATAAAAACAAATGTTAGCTGTCATGAACGGTATTTAGAAATGATTAAACTGACAACTTGTTTCTAAGATAACATCCTATATAATTCTCTAATATTCGAATTTCGCTATCATAAGAAATAATGATTATATTAAAAATAAGTAATAAGGTAATGATAGCGTGCATCTATTAAAAGATACTTCAAGCTTAATTTCGTAATCCAGCTCTATTTTCAGGCTCATTAAACTTTTTTCATTCCTTTTTAATAGAATAAATATTATTTCAAAGTTTAACTCCTATAAAATTTATTATAACGTTATTTACAAATTTTATCAGTATCACCAATTAGTTCGTGAATAAAATTGTCTCTTGTTCGTTATTTCTAGAATTTACAAACTGAGGTTCTCTAATTTTACGTTGGTTAAGTGAGTTATTATCGTTATGTCTTAGCTTATCCAATACTGATTTGAATTATACAGAAAACGTGTGATTTTTATTTAAAATCTATACTCGTGAACAACATTATAAAATGGCTAGGGATAAACAGTAGAAGGATTAGTATTACAACTGCTCGCTGACTTGAGACTCCACAATTTAAACAGATTAAATTAATATATATAACAGAATTTATTCATTTTTTTTTACATTATCGGGCTTTACATAGGACGCCAAATTCTACATCCTACCCACTAATTTCCAGTTTAAATTTTATGTTATAGACTTTAATATTATTTAATAATATAATAATAAACAATATATTTTAAATTAATCACATAAATGTCACTAAACTTACATAATACCTAATATATTATAAATGTCTACACTTTGATCTTGAAAGATTTTATTAAGATAACTAGGAATATTTATTTAGAACTATTTTATTACTAATAGATTAGTAATAAATTTACATTATTATAATATAATATATATATATATTACAACTAAAAAAGGAGAAGAATTCAGTATAAATTTGATGATAATTGGACTATATAAAATTTATAAAATTCATATTAGAAATAATTATAAGAATTTTATAAATCTAACCATTAAAATTTTTTATTTGATGGTCAATATTGTATTGCTAAAACATTCCACCCTCTTTATTGGAAGATAAGCGTTCTTTCTGATTTACTTAAATAAATAAACTGTGGATGAAAAAGATATTAAAATACATTAATAAATAAAATAATATTATCAATTAGCAATAATATTATATTTATTAGCTTAGGTAATACAGACATTTAGGATAAAAATTCATCTTATGATTTAAAAAATTTTTAACTATATTATAATAAATATAAAATTGTTTAAATAATTATGTAATATTAAATTATTGATTTATTTATATATAATATGTTATGAAACTAATATATATTAAATCAATAATATTATGAATTATTAAATATTTAATGTTGTAATAATATAAAAATAATAGTATATAATTATTATATTATTTATAAGTCTTTAACTCACTCAATATTAACTCCCTGTTCCTACGAATATGAAAACGCTTAAGGAACCATTTACAACCGGTTTTGCCTCCCTCTTTAATTAATAATGTTAAGAATAGAAATAAATAATTAAATATTATATAAATAATTACCATTTTTATCATATGACTAAAATTAAAATTCTATAAATCAAATTATTATGTGACAGTCATTCGCATAGATTCTGGGATCGGTTACCATTCTCTTTAATCACTATATCCTTTTGGGCACGAGTCTAAGGGGGCTTGGAAGCCAGTGGTCCACTTTCAATATAAGGGGAAGATATTGAGGCTTCCTCAATAGTACTGTCTCAACCAGTATCTCATTTACACGTATATAAAATTCATAATTCCGAATAATCAATGGGATAATCGCATATTTTGATTTTAGACTTCATAAAACATGTTCTTTTAAGGCACTTACAATCAAAACCCAACACGCTATCCTCTTTTTCGTCGCTTAACTTTGATGCTACATGTGATGAAGTATGACAACTTATTTCCAATGATACATCATATGCTAAATCTCTGATTGGCGAACTTGTAAAAGCTCGTTTCCGGTACAGGTTTGAACAAAGATAATTCCTTTATCTGGGTCAAGCAATGAGGTGATCGATTTTAATAACCTTGACTTTTACATAAGTACACATTCAAAAAATTTAATATGTTAGAAAATTAACATTTTCATATATATATATAGCTTGATGTTACTTATCAGATATCTATTTAAATTGTATGTATATGTAATATTAAAATAGAAATATATTAGTTTTAATCAGAAATTATATTAACATATTTGAAGTAAATTATTATATAATATAATATAATATAATCATTACCTATCAATAAAAAATTGGTGAGTTGTTTTAGTGTAACAAATTGATCAAAAGATTAACTAATGTAATCGTTATTAAATTTAAAATTATTATTTTTAATATTATTACTACTACTAGTATCAATCATAATATTTTAACGACTATTAAAATAAGTTTAGTTTGAAGCTACCCTACGACTCATACTATCGAATATAATCAGACATAGGATACAGATTTGTACTCAATACTCGTAATTTTTTCTTTTTCGATTTCAACTCCGAACTACTTTATACATTAGGCATTGCCATATCTGAATTTTTTATTTTTTTTTTAAACTTAAAAGGACACTTATAAATAGTGGAAAGAGTTAAAAATATAGCAAAAGATTTTGAAAAGACGTCAGGGTCTCTCGGCTCTAAGTCGCCAGGATACAGACGCGGGGAGATCCTTCCTTTCGCCCCGCTCTTCTACCTCCTTCTTCGGCTCGAGCCCTTTAATAATTATAATTAAAAAACGAACTAATATAAAAAATATTAACCATTAATATTAACAAGATAATACAACCAGCAATCTTTGTGGAAACTTCATTCTAAGCGTAGATATGTTCTCTATTTTAACTAGTTTTAAATGCTTAATCATAACTGTCACAACATAGCTGAGTCATATATATGTGACATAGCAGCAGATTTTCCGTGACTCGAATTATGAGTTCGATATTAATGCCTCCATTTTCTATGTTTGATATTCTAAAATTTTACGGCACATCAATCAACCTACTCTTATATTAAGAGAAATAACGGGATGGGAGATGAATATATTCTATTATTACTTAATTAATGCTTTCCTTACAAAATATATTTCATCTCATAATTGTTAAAATATTATACTTGTCTAATTATTACTATTTTACTATATTAGTATAATTAATATTATATTATATATATCTCTATTATATATCTCTTAATATATATCTACATTATAATATATTATATAATTTTATATATATATTAATTAAATTAATTATTAATTATTAATTCTTCTCTATATAATTACTATATATATCTTAATTTATTATTATCTTATATAATTGTTTTGACGTCACACCAGTTCTTATTTTAAGTATTGATCCATACAGGATGAGATCACCTTTTGACGAGCAGTAAAACGTTGCCTCTGTGCCTCTCTCTTGTAATTTTGTGAGTCAGCCCT
Source organism: Trachelipus rathkii (assembly GCA_015478945.1). Classification (NCBI taxonomy): domain Eukaryota; kingdom Metazoa; phylum Arthropoda; class Malacostraca; order Isopoda; family Trachelipodidae; genus Trachelipus; species Trachelipus rathkii. The sequence continues at coordinate 13,524 of JABUQX010023903.1, read as the reverse complement.
GCAAATTAGTCGATAACAGTATCGTTTCATACTAAATACAAATACATCAAGCTCTGAAAATGTTGCAAAAATATGCTCTCTGGATTTCTTCATAAATATTGTATGCGATAAATAATACATAGTATCGTGAATCCTACCTGTATACATAAATATTATAATTATAATTAACTAATACTACTTATATACATATATATTATAATATAATATAATAAATTAATTAATTAATTATAATATATAAAATAATAATAAAATAACATAATAAACTTAAATAATAATTATAAATTATAATCTATTATTAATATATATAATCAAATTTATTATTATAATATATAATCATATAATAATTTAATATATAAAATTAATATTATAAATTTATAAAATAAATATAATATAATTATTAATAATAATTATTTAAAATTTATATCATAAGATAATACTAAAACTGCAATCTCACGAGGCCCATTCGGAACGACAGGAGCCTGATTCAGAACAGCATATGCCTTATAAAAATATCTAGAAGAGCTATTATTACCTAGATCACTAATATATTTAGGCTACTATATATATATAGCTTTATCTCATTTCTTTTTGTATTTAATTTAACTTATTAAGGTTGAGTGACCCGGGAACAATAAAATATTATTATTGGACTCAGTAGCAGAGCATTAGACTTTATTTGATAATTTATAATTACCATGTAGTAGATACAAATTAATAAAAGTAACATTTAGTTGGCAGGAATGCCCTGATCTCACCTTTGACGTATTGAATCATTTATTGAATACTAGACACTCTAGAAAAAAATATTTGTTAACACATATAATCTCTAGCTTTTGTCTTTATATTAAAACCTGTCCGTATATCATTTCAAGGTTGTCAAAGTATTACGATATTCCAAAGCTTGTAATACAATTCATTTATCATACTCACTTAGCAGAGTCAGAGCACAGCAATGAAATGTCTTTCAAACCCAACTGGTTCGAATACTACCTGATCTTGAACATTGTGTCTGTGCACAATATGCAACTCGCCTTTAATAATATTTATAAAGATATTTTACAGGTGAAATATTACTCAATATGATCCTTTGACATTATTTATCCATAAAATTATACAGATGATAATCATAAATAATAAAATATACATACACCTGATCATTCTTAAATTAAACTATGATATAGGTTATGATACTTCCAAAGATACATAAATACAAATAAATTAATTATATATTCAATACTTAAATTTAATTAATTAATGCCGATTGTTCTAACAAGTAAAAGATCTTAACTGCAAGAGCTAATACTTCAAATCAATATAATAATCCAATATTGTTCATGGATAGAAATGATAATAATTAATTAAACACTCTTATGACATGAGTTGCTAAATGTTAAAAATTTTAATGTGTAAATGAATGTTTTTAATTGTTTTTTAACAAATTTTCCTGTTTGTAGATAGAAATTTTATTATTAAGGGAGACTTATATATAGTTGATACGCGACATCTTGTTTAAATGCAGTAAGTCAGTAAGTTTACTCTGTTATCTGCACAACTCACTCTAACTTTCGCACCTTCTATGGCTAAATTATCATTATATCACTGTTATATCTTACTGCAATATACTTGTATTTAGCTCTGTGAAGCTAAAATCAGCTTCTCACTAGTATTCTTTTTACACTTGAAAATTTTATTTATGTACTAAATTGTTATTCGTATTGTCACTCTATTGAACAAAAAGCATATAGATGACAAATATAACTAATCATAAACAGAAAATGGACAACTGCCAGACATAAAGCAAATCATACTATTTCTTGATTGATACTACTTCGAAAAAATAGCCCTACAAGAAGATAGCAGAAACTTTGAAAAAGTTTCTATTTACAATAAATGACATATGAGATTAAGAAATTTTTGAAGCAGTATATTCTCTAAATAAACAATAAAGTTTTTAGACCGCAGCTATAAAGCTTTTAACTTACAAAATACTCATCAAATTTCAAATATATATAAATATATAACTTAACCCATCAGTTAAATAGGTACGAAGACAAAATAAAAGTGCTTTTATAATATGTAATTTATCCCAGTTTGCATGGATTCAAAATAACACACGCATATGGCACATTAGCACTCTTCCTATGATAGCTAGTTCTCTCGAAACACCTTCCTCGAAAGCCAAACCTAAAAATAAAAAACTCAGCTATCTCAATGAAGATCTTAGTTTCAAATAGAAAGCTATCACGTGAATCTGGATTCTACAATGAAATTGAAAAAGCCAGCCTACCTCTAATGAGACTGAATGATATCTCAGAAACATTAGTTTTATTCATCTCTCTACTACTCATTCTCATATATATGTCTGTAAATTGTTAATTGGACATATTTGAGCAGAAACTTCAAGCCTTCTGCTATGAAGTTAGGGTGGCCTTGTCCCTTGTCCCTCAACTGTGTTGGAGCAGGATGTTCTATCCTCCTTCCTTACCCAGTCTCTAAGGCTCTGTCGCATATCTCTGTAATGTGATGAACGGTGTTGTCACTCAGTTCTTACGTCTCAGAAAATTCGCGACCTGTATTATGATCTCACTTAATGCTCAGGGGAGTAATCCGCGCGTCAAAACTGACATTTATCTGTTCAAGGTTCCTGAGTTCTTCCCTCATTGACTTATACATTTTTCTCTTTCTAAGATAAATAAGTAGTAGCCTTCACGAATCAATATTTTGCTTTGTCTGAATTCCCTATGTGTGTCTTATTCAGGTGTAATCTTAAGTTACGTTTCTATCTTGTTCTTACCATTATAATTGTTATAAAAGATATAAAATTAACAAAAAATACCTAATTAAAAAAAATAAATCATATCCATACCATCATATTAGCTTATCAATTATGAACATCAGTGGAAGCATTATTTAATTTTTCCTACTCACACAGATTTTTACCTTCTGGTGTATACCTCTTTAAGTAATTTTTATTTCTTCCTTTACTACACTAACTGTATATTTTCTAAAATATTATAATTATCTTCTTTTTCTTTTTTAGATTATTTCTTAAATTATTATTGATGATTAAATATAATTTCTAGTACTAGTGTTGCAGCTTTATTGCTTTACTTTCTATTACTCTTAACATATTTTTGGTAGATTCTTTATGGTAGTTTTATTTACTTATATCATTATATAAAATATGACAAAATTGCATTATTAGTCATTCGTATATTTATCAGTAAGTATTTATTATTCATATACTCATATTATTATAATAACTACAAATATTGCGAAATATCTTATATTAAAATTATACCTATCATTAATCTCAATTATTTTGTTATACATTACTGTTTAATAAATTTTAGCTACTTTATAATAAATATACTATACAATCATAATTACCTATATTCAGAATCATAAATTTAATGAAGATGAAGAAGGGAATAATATTTGCGTAGCAGAAGTAATTATCGCAGAAAGAAGAAAAAATCCTTTTTTGTTTTACTGATATAATATATATATATAAATAAAAAGGTAGTGTTATCTCAACATAGGATAGTGACTTCTGTGTATGGCTTCTTCTACTGGACAAACTTGTGTAAATTTGTGAGAACATATTTGTGGAAATACGGCTTCAGAAGTAAGAAGAGATGCTTGGATTAATTTTAATCTGACTTGTCGATAAAATAGCATTTAATGTATCACTTTCGGTGGATAATTATCCAGGTTTTAAATTAAATTATAATCATTGAAGTTTATCTAAATAGCACCTATAATTAAATATTATGAAATACTTATAAAACTCTTAACCTTATTAACTATTTTATAAATAGTTCTGAGTTACATTTATAATTAGAAATTTTCTAGTTTTTTTTTAAGATTTAATCATTTTTAAACAGCACTTTTCCTTTAACAAAAAAGCGCCAAGGGAATAGATGTAGCTCATGGAATTATATTCAAAACACTACAGGGAAAAGAGCCTTCCAACAAGACTGAACTTAACCAAGGGCAATGGGATAACCAATGGTCATACTGGGTCGTCTCACGTGGTTCCATTAGATTGTTGGAAATGTTTCCTAGGAGTTCCATTACAGTGGGATATTTGCATTTTGCTTCTAAATTGAGTTACCTTTAAAGCATATTTTTATGAAAAGTTGATGGAACTATCAGGGCAGACTAATTTGTTCTGGAGCGTTGGCTTCACAGCTGAATGACAATTGTTTCGCAAATGGGTGTTTGCATCAAGTTTTAAGGCCTAATTACAAATCAAAAGTTTGTCATAATTAGACAATAAAGTCATTGAGACTTAGTCGACTGACCACGTACTATGCTTAATACGTGCTATCTGTTGGGTGGGTAATCCACAGGGAAATAGATGATGATTTGGCCTTTTTAGAAGTTGGAATTATGAACCATGTCTCGTTGGCGTACACATTAGCATGCACGAATCTTGCGTATTGATGTATCCACTTCCAAAACCTTACTAGAAAATTCTAAAGCTGAGTTGCCGAATTTATATGGTAAAGGTGTATTTTTCTAGTTGGTTTGATATTAAGGTTAATAAATATTTAACTGATGGTCCCAAAAACCTATTAAATGTGATTCAAAGAATCAGTAAATTTCCTGACTCAAATGCTAGGAACATTTGTTATCAAGTTATAGATAATAACAGTTATTTTGCTCATGGTGAAAATATTCTCATTGGAATGTTAGCCGACGAGGGTGAAGAGGTCAGAAGGAAAAGCGGTTAATAAAGTTTAGCATTTGAAAGGCCTCATAGAAGACTTTCATGGTGAAGAAGATGATTTTGTAAGGGGAACGGTTGAGAGTGATGATGACAATGAAGCCAATGTTGGTGAAAGTGATTATCCCTCAATGAATAAAGATGTAAGAGTGTTTTGAAAGGCCCAAGATTAGTTTCAAAGGCGTAAGTTAGTGTATCAAAATGACCCCCAATGTTCCCAATTGGCACACAATCAACCGGTTTTGAACTGATTGGAGAAATAAAACACTTGAATTTATCGAAAAACCACTTAAGTTAAGACATGAGTGTCACAGCCAAAATATTGAAAGACATGTAAAACTTGTTCCTGAAGCTTCAGCATCTGTGGTTTGACACGATTGCAGAGATGGAGTTATTCGAAACAAAATTAGGTCCAGGAAATTAATTAAAAAATTTCAATTCAAAAAGTATTTAAATTAAGTTTTATATATTTTTCTGTTTTCTAATATTAATATTAGATATTTTGCGACCACAATGTAACGAATTATATATTGATAGTTAATTTGAACATAGGGGAAATATATTAAAAGTACCGTTGTCCATATGTTTTGTAGTGATTACTGCACTAATTTCAACTAAAAACACAATAAAAAAATTTATTTTTTGGCAAATAACTTCATAAATATAGTTTTTAGAAAAAATGTTATATTTCAACTACCCTGTACTGCGAATTCTGCATCATTTGGTACCTATTTGATGCTTGTAGCTTTATTTTAATTAAGCTATTTAAATATTATGTTTTGTATTTGTAATTCATAAAACTGTCAAAAATTTTACATTTTGAGGACTAAACCCAAGGGTCAGATAAACATAATAACGCACTGACTTTTGTTCTTCCATAGATGTGTTTTACGAAATCAAAAGGCCAGGTACAATAAAAATTTGATTTGTTAAAAATTTTTTATTTTTCCAACCCACTCTAAATACTATATATATATATTATATATATATATAATCTTTTACTATATTATATATCATTTATAATTATTATATACTATATATGATATATATATATATATATATAATATATAATATATATCATATATAATATATATTATTATAATATATATATATTATATATATTTATATATATATATAATATTATACCTATAACTATATATAATATATATTATATAATATATTATAGTATATATATATAATATACTATCATAATTTAATATATATATACTATATACTATATATAATATTCCAGGATCCAGGAAAATACTAAGCACTTGCAAACTTGCAGGCGAAGAATTAGGTTCGTAACTCACAACCAAAACAAAATTTGAGCCTTAAATATATATTATATATTATGAAGTGTTATATATTATATATTTATAATTATATATATATATTATATATCACATATATATATAATAAATATATAGTATAGTATATTATATATATATATATATATTAAATATTATATTATAAATATATATAATATATATATTATATATATATAGATATATATATATATATATATATATATATATATATATATATATATATATATATAATATATTATATATATATACTATATATATAAATATATATATATATATATATATATAATATATATATATATATATAATATATATATATATATATATTATATATATATATATATAATATATTATATAGTAATATATATTTAATATATATATAAAGGAAATGAGCAAAAATCGTAAAACCACTTTTTGTGATTTTTCAACACATTATCAGTCCAAATATATAATATATATATAGTATAATTATATATATATAATATATATATATATTATCATATATAATATATATATATATATATATAATATTATATAATATATATATATATATATATAAAGGTGAGCAGGATCCGCTACTCCATTACTAACGGAATTAGTTTTTTGAGTAACGGAGTAACGGACTCGTTATACTTTTTCTTTCATATAATGCAAAGAATAGCTTCCGTTATTTATTCCTCAGTTACTTTTTAGTCCGTTACATTTTGTTCGACTTTCTTCGAATGTTGATAACCAATTGACCACTCCTTCCTTTCAAGCTAAAAAATCTTTTTATGAGTAATTTTGCAACTTCCACGTGGCCCTCTTCTTCTGGTGACTTTCCTGGGTGGCATTGCGCCTGACGAGTGAATCCCCACTCAAATTTTCTTAAACTTTTTCTACTATAGGGGATAGCAAACGCTTTGAAGTTTCTTCGTTCTGCCTTGCGCTAGGACCCAGACCTTTGATCTCATCCCATCTATCATTTGGCTCAAAAGGAGATAATGTTCCTTCGACATTTCCCAGTACTAAGTCATAGACAATGTCTGGCATGACGACAGCCGTTGCCTGTCCCACGTAATATGGAGTTTCCAATATTACATTCGCCAGTGGAACCCGCTTTACAGTGTTATCGTGTAACCGCATCTTCTTTTACTCTCCTGTATAGTTACTTTCCGGTACAAACTTTTTACGGAGCACAATTCCATTGCACCCAGTATCCCTGAGAACTTTGACACGAAAGCCATTCGCAATTCCATCGACCACTGGTAGATGATGGGAACAATCGTCAGTCCCTCCTACCATACATAAATCATCCTCTGACGTACGTGGCTCTTCACCTGACAGTTTCAGGGCTTAGTCCTCTGCAGAAATATCTGCGGACGTCACAGTAGTCTTTGCTTCCTCTCTCTGTCGATTCTGGAATGTGTTGAAACCCCTGCCGCTTCCATTGTAGGGTGAACTACGGCAGTCTCTGGCAATGTGCCTACGACGCTGACACTTATAGCAGGTCATCGCACCTCTTGGTTCGCTTGAGCTTCTTCGGTTTTCCTTTCTACTCTCGTTGCTCTTTGCATCATTTGCTGCCCCATTATTCTTCTGGAGTGATGCACTATGACTGTTATGGTATGTGGACTTTCCTTCTATTGATCTGTGATAGCTGTTATTATTAGGTCTGCTAAAATTACTTTGGTGACTGTGACAGGGCACTAAACTTGTTTTATAACCTTGTAAGAAATTTTCTGAGCTTGCAATTATTTCCGTCATTTCTTTGTCGTTTTTCACTGTTAAATATGTGGCTAGATCCTTTAGTACGGTACTCATATATTTATCGATCGTAATAAATTTCAATAGTTCATCAAATGTCTCTTTAACTTTAGCTGCTGTGATCCACTTCTTCAATGACTCAGAAATTCTATTCATATAAACTTGGATTATCATCGTCGGTCGGGACTATGGACTTAAATTTAGAGCGGTATCCGCTTTCATTCAAATCATAACGCTCTAACAAGGCCAGCTTTAGTACGTCATAATTAGTTGCATCTCTGACGGGAAGTTAATTAAAACTTTAACAGCCTTACCAGTGAGAACAGAACCCAGTATATAGGAATATTTTTCTTTAGGGATGTTATTCGTTACCGCCTGTTTCTCAAAAAGAATAAGGTAGTCCTCAATGTTATTGACCATCTCGTCAAAATTTGGGATCTTTAAGTTCGGGAGCTTATCGTGAGAAGCATTATTTACATGAGAAGAGTTTTGTGTAGTTGTAACTGCTGCGTCGTGTTTGCGCTGGTTTTCCTCTGCATCAAGTTTCATTCTTAACATCCTCTCTTCAGTCTCTGCTTCTGCCTTAAGTTTTCTTTCCTCAGCTTCCATCTGTAACTTACGTTCTTCCAAACTTGCAGCAATTTTCCGCTCCTCTATCTCAGCCTGAATCCTTTGTGATTCTAACTCTTTCTCTTTTGCGATTTTTCTCTCTCTTATAGCTTCTCCTTCTCTTAGTCTTTCGTCACGACAGAAGTTTACGGCATCAGTTCCTGTGAGGCCGAGACCTTTACACAGCTCCAATAAAGCTTCATTATTAGCCATTATAACAGTGAGTACCAATAGTTTAGCCCGTCAGTCACAAATTTCTAATTTTTCAAATTTTAAAAAATCGGACAATTTCCTCAATTTTCCGTCTGCTTATCCAGTGGCGTAACGCAAAATTGTCGGGCCCTCCCGCAAAATTTAAATTTTTGGGCCCCCATATCCTATATATATAGTATATATTATATATACTATATATACTATATACTATATATATTATATATTAATATATATTATATATATATTTATTTATTATTATATATGATGAGAATATTTCTTTATACAACTAATATATTTCATGGAAATTTTCTCAAAACACATACCATAAAAATTGGGCATACATTTTTTGGGCAATACAATAGCAGTTTAGTTACTTCTGGTCTTCTACGAAAAAACTATGATATATATATATATATATATAATATATATATTCTATATTATATATATAGTATATAATATATAATAATATATATAATGATATATATTTTAAGTATATATTATATTAGTATACTATATATATATAATATATAATACTAATATATATCTATATAATATATATATATATATATAAATATAATACATATATATATATATTATATATACTATATATATACTTATATGTATATATTAGTATATATATTATATATATATATTAATATATATATATACTATATCATATATATATAATATATATTATATATATTATATATATATTACCTATATATACTATATATACATAAATGTATATATATTATATATATTATATATAGCATATATATATATATATATATATATATATAGTTACTACTATATATATAGTACATACATATATATATATATATATATATATATATCATCAGCTTCATCCTTTTTTCCCACAAGACTGGGGTAAGGTGCTTGACATGCATAGGAAAAAGAAAAGTAGTAGACGAATATGACACAAATCGAAAAGAAAGCCAGGGCCTTACCGCCCCTCCATACCTATTAGTGGAGAACTCGTCGCCAGTCACAGAATCCGACCTAGACTTTCACGAACGTGACGGACCCTCCTTCCCACTAATGACATTATTTCGTTCACGTGATGTAGGGGTTTCATTCCTCTGGCCACACGCGTTTGGCCACAAACCATACCCCCTCACAAAACCCCGCCAATATCGCTTTCCATATTATGCACCCTTTATTTCTCGCCATGCCAAAACTCACAATTTCTGTCCTCAGACATTCTTTTACTGACCTAATCCACTTTTTCTTCGTCTCCTTCGGTCTCCTGGTCGGATTCCCAACACACTCACACCTATACATCTGCTTAACCAACTGACTATCATCCAATCCTTTCCAAATGACTAAACCCCCCCTACAACGTACTTTCATTTATTCTTTCCGACCCTTACCACCCAATTCCTTCATCAGCACTCAACTTATTCAACAGATCCATATCCTCTTTTACTTCTTCTCACACCTAAACACGCCCCTAAGATTGTCCACTGAATATACTTGAAACTTTAGAATCTGATACGCCTCTCAGTTTTCCTAACCATCCAAGTCTCTCATATATAGGTAGCTGCTGGGGAAATGAACACATTACCCTCACTCGTACACGACCTAGCGCACTCAAAAGACTAGTCCCTTTACCATCCACTAACGATTTAATTGCACCACGCCACCTTAACCTGCCCATTCCACAACTTTATTTCCCTACTACACTGTGTCACATCCTTTTCCTTCTCTCATCCAACATATCCCTAAATATTTAAACATACACGACACTTGTTTCCAGCTGCTCACCATCTAACATATAGCTCACAACGAAGGACTCTCCTCATCCCAATCAACTGATTTACAGCTTCCCGCACTTATCGGCAGATAGCCGAAGCGTCCAGCAGAGTCCAAATGCAGTCATGCCCGAATTATAGTGTAGCGTTAGAAGCGACCCGCCTCAACGGCCCTCCAATCGGCACCAGATCAAAGTGCCAGAAGAAAACGCGTAGGGCAGGATGTACAAAAAAAGGGAATAAGTTCATCTTAAAATTATAGAGCTATAATAACTGTGGTCAGATTAACCACCAATAGGAAGCGAACGGTGGCCTGCTGTATTATAGAGAGAAGCGACTGTTGTTAAACATCTAGGCCAAGTGCAACGGAATGTCATGATTCGGTTGGGCACCTATCCGGAATGATATGATGGGTTTCTCTAATTAGTCTGCTCCGATTCGTTGAGAAATACTGAATGACTCGGGCCTTCCTCTCCACTAGAATCAGTATGAGAAGGACCCAACATAGTGTGTGTTACATTGAAACATCCCTCGTAAATAGAGGGGACCTCGTAGTATTTGGATGAGAACGATAGAACAGTCTCGTGAGAAGTAGTAAAGATATTCAAAGAGGCGTGCGAAAATACTTGCTCTGTTAGGAACAACAGAGCACAAGGTTATTGTTTAGTAGGAAGGAAGAACAAGATTTCAAGCACAGAACATTTGAATAGCGTATTTTTATTTCTGTTCTTTTCAGCTGAATTAAAGCAATTTACATTCTCTTTTTATTTACTTTTTATTCTTTATTTCTGTAGCTAGTTTTAAAGAATCTTCTGTCATGCAAACTGTCAATCATGATTTATGATTTAAAATCTAGTAGCTTAACTTTGTTAATACTTCACTGGAAACTTCGGAATTGATATTTTTGAATAAACACAAACTTAAAAAAAGTTGAATATGTAATATTCTGCATTTAATTATTCCTTAAAAGATACTTAATTTACTTTATTAAAATGAAGTAATACTTCGGTACCCAAATTATGATAATAAAGACGTATAGTATTGTTGTACAAGGAATGCAATCCTGAGTGGCCTAGCAGTACACAAATGGAAATGGAAATGGAATATTTTTTTTGAAATAACATTCCACGAACACTAAAAGAAGTTATAATCATTGTATCTTCGGCATTTATTTTATTCCTAAAGATACTATTCTTAATTTATAAAACATAAATGTATATTGGGCCAGCTACTCCAAGATTATGAAATAAATTACTAAGTATGCGCTTGATGAGCAGGAATGCCAATCCTGCAGTTGCCTAGCAGTGACACAGAATGTTCTATTCTTGCAATTACTGATTGGGTTTATTATATTTAAGTTAAAGTATCCGGCATATCGGATATCGCGCCATCTAAAAAACATAAAGTAACTTGGATATCGCGTTATTCGGCCTCTTTTCTGACAATCGGTACATACCTAATATGATTGTATGATATATTATTATACTTAGCTATATATAACTCAACATACTCATCCACTTATAATATATATAATATAAGTTGAACGTGATCTTTTTTTTAAAAAAATAAGGTAATGATATATATATATTAGGTATATATATATTTACTTATATAACTATATATTATATATACCTAGTATCCAGACGGAGATTCAAACTGCTAATAAACTAAAAGCACATTTATAGTATAATATAGTATATAGTTATGTATATATAGTATATATGATAAAGCAAATAATTAATATAATAGTGGCTTATATCTTATCCCATTAATATTACTCATATTAGTATATATATAAAGAATAGTATAAGTACTACTATTAATTAAGTAATTAGTTATACTCTACTAATAATTACTTAATAATACTATCTAATATCTACCTAGGTATATAAATTATATATATATATCATAATTTTTAAAATAGTATAGATGATAGCTATATTTGTATTCTCACTGACTCCTATACTGTAACTATTAATCATATGTAAAGTCACTATGCAATATGTAGTATATATCATGCCATCATAGTGTATGCAGGTGCAGTGTTCTTACTATATTTATCCATTATATTCCATAATTATACTACCCTATACTCCAACACACTACCTAACAATATACTAAATGAAAATAATAATAATAAGTATAATATGATTAATAATAATACCACTCACTACTTATATATATATACTCTCGTCTAATAAGATTATATATATATTAATTAAATTATAAATATAATAGGTATGTTGGAAGTGAATAGTGATATATATAATAATATTCCAAATATACTAAAAATTATATTAAATATATTAGATATTAATATAATTACTATTAATATCCAGTAAAATTGCTAACACTACAAGGCTCAATATATAGAGTAGTATATGTATAATATATATAGTAGGTTAGTATGATAGTATCAGAGCTTTTCCCAATATAAATATATATAGAGATCTTACTATAAGTTTTTACAGTAGCACAGATAGGTGTAACAAGATTCCTCAAAAATACTAGAAAGATATTAAAATGAGCTAGGATTAAATCTGGAATTATTGAAAAAGAACTCCTTTATTAACAATAGTTGGATAAAAATATATCGTTCTATTTATATATATAGTAATTTATAGATGCAAAATGTTTGGTATCACACCAAGAACGATGATTTCAGATATATGTGAAAAAAAGTAACTTTCTGAGGGCTTCTGTTTCTCTATATGTTTATTTTAATCTTTTTATTGCTATTGTTATATATATATAAATGTATTATATATATATAGTAGTATATAAGAATATATATATATAGGTTATAATATAATTATATAGTCAGATAAATATAATACATATTATAATAACGATAAATATATATATATATAAACTATAGATATATATATAGATATATATAAGGTTTTAAAAAATGGAGTATAGAAAATAATAATAATAAAATAAATATCAATATCTATATAAATAAATAAAACATATAAAATAAATATAATACGCTACTAATTAATAATATATATAATATATATAAAGGTCAAGAACCTACTAGTAGACCACCAACACAATATCTAACAAAAAAACATATAGACGACGACATAGAAGACCGGTGAAAAGAGATCTTACATTACTG
>JABUQX010023902.1:0-18687 GCA_015478945.1 Trachelipus rathkii | reverse complement strand
CTGGACTATTCCGGACCCAGTTTCCCTCCATTCTGCCTGGTCCTGTCATCTCTCTCCAAATCCAGCCACCCTGTCGTTTTATTCAAGGCATCATTTTTGTCTCACTCTGCAGTTTAAAGCAATCCACTTCAGTGTTTACCAATGGCTCTGTACCAGAAGATGACATTGGCTCTCTCAACATTCTTCATTTTTTTACTGCAGAATTAACAACTATACTGATTGCCACCTCTCTAATTTTATTCCTCAACCAAGATCACCCTTATGTTATTTATTCGAATTTATTCAACTCCCTCTAGGTGCTCAAAGCCCCCCTACTCTAAAAATGTAATGGTATCCAATGTACAATTTCTTTGACTGCTCCACTCTCGAAACAAATATATTACACTCTGTTGGACCTCCCATCACCTAGGGGTGACTGGCAATAAAAGAGCTGGCAGAAAGGCTTGAGTGGCTTCCTTCTCCGGAAGTAGCTGTTCCTCGTACCTTCTGGATATCATTCGACAAGGTCGTCTTCCGTCAACTGATGCCTACCCTGCTCTCCGACAAGGCTTTCGGTTTGGCTGGCAGGAGCATCCGGAGTGATCAGCGAGGGGCGCAACTTAAAAATATAAAACTGGCTTTCTCGCAGGCATAACCACTTGGAGGAAGTGATTCTCGCACGTCACGGCATTGGCCAGACCAATATCATACAAAGCCACTACATGTCACGGGATCTTCCTCTCAACTTCATATTTTACCATCGCCACACTTCGCAGTATATTCACTCCATGTTCATTGATTGCCCTCAGCAGAATTCCATCCGCAGTCACTATTTTCCAACACCATGGTCCTTAACTTCTTCTAAAATGCTACACATGTCCTGTCTGAATTGTTCCAATTCAAGAGCAGCTCAATATTTGCCTCCTTTCAGGAACTGAATATTTTTTATGAATAAAAAATAATTTTTTAGGCATGTACTAACAGGACTATGATAGGAATCTCCCAAAAAGTTGAATTTTCAACCTATCAGGACCGCAACTTTTGGGGTAGTGAGTTTTGTACACCCCCCAAAAAATAGTTCGAATCATATATATATATAGTATATATAATATATTAATATTATATATAATAATATATAGATATATATATACTTATATATATATATATATATTATTATATATACTATCTATATATATATATATATATATATATATATACTATATTATATATACAGGGTGTTTCAAAAAATGTGTACTAACAACTTTAAGGACTATTTTACAAACTTTATTATGAACATTGGACAAGTTCTTTAAAGTCTTGAATTACAGAACAAATAAATTTGTATTTAAGGAATTCATGTTCGCAAATGGTTCAAAAATGATTTGACCGCCTGTCCAGACACACGCTAGATAACGCGGAACCAATTTATGAGTGGGCAAACGACACGAAACAGTTTCATTTGGAATGTCGCTACATTGTCTTTCGATTTCCAATTTCAATGCATTTATCGCTCTTGGTTTTGAGCGATAAACTCTGTCCTTGAGATATGCCCATAAAAAGAAGTTTATTGGCTGTGAGATCGGGGAACGCGCAGCGAGTATTTATACTACACCTTACGTTCCTATCCATGTGTTGGAAAATGCTTGCATTCGGAAGGGTGCAGCTCTTACATCGCGTGCATGGTAATGGATAGGTGCTCCATCTTGCTGAAAGTAAATAACGTCGTTATCATCAAACATCTCGTCAATGTGTAGACCGACCGACACCTGCAGCAAGGTTAGGTACCTGTCCTCATCGACCACTCCGTTAAAAAAAAGGTCTTATGATGCCCAATGCAGAAATCCCACCCCACAGAGTTACCCCTGGTAGGTTTAAATGGTGTTCAGCTTTAACATTTGGGAATTTACAAGACCCCAGTAGGTACAATTTGGCGATTAATCGAGCCATTTAATTTAAAGGTGGCCTCGTCGCTCCAGACAATTTCATTCAGATCGCATGAGCAGAAAAAAAGTATCTCAATTTGTTTTCATTTAAAAAAAAAATTGGTTTTGAATTTTGACATTGCTAAGCACAAATTTCAAAAAATCAAAAAACTCTTCGTGTATTTTGTAGGTAATAGACCCATCTATGTATATTTCAAGTTTGAAGTCATTTCGAAAAAAATTGCAGTAGTTGAAGCGAAAGATGTCAAAAATATAGGTTTTGAAAAAATGAAAATATTGAAAAAATTACTACAGAAACAGAAAAACACCCGTAAGCAACGTTTAGAGGTCAGAAAAAGCTACAGCTTGCTTTTTTTCCCATCAAAATTGTCTGAAAATTAAGCATTTTGTATCCATATTTAGGTGGGGGCTAAAATGGGGTGCTGCTGGCTCTAATATTGGACCTTGCCCATAAAGCATTATATATAATATTGTCGTGAAAAACTAGATAGTAACTCTACCAACCCCACTCTAGTAGTAGTATTACCTACGTAACTACGCTAAAAAACTGAAATAAAAATAAGAAATAGCAAATTGATCAGATTTCAATTAATTTTAATATCTTAAGCATATAAAATATTAAAAAGGGTTTGCCCTTCAAAGAAAATAAATAGAAATTGACCTTAATTGCTTGTAAAACCAATATAAAATTTGTCAAAGTTAAAACTAATAATTGTTTTTTGGAACACCCTTAACAGGGAAGATATTTACAGTAGAGAATGAAAGCTAACTATGTTATATCAATTAATAAAAGACTTTAATTAAAACGAAACGATAATTAAAAAAAACACACACACACCTCACACACACACACACACACACACACACACACACACACACACACACACACACACACACATACCACACACACACACACACACACACATACACACACTCACACACACACACACACACACAAAACATGTTTATACCAGCATATTTTAATTTGAAGTTCATTTTCGTGAAATTTTTTGTGCAATAAAAATTCCAATTTATATATCTATTTTCATTTCCTTTGACATATCTTAATTCACATAGGTGTCTAATTTGTTAAAAAACGTGATGTCCTATGAAAAACGGTCATATTTTTGAAATCAGCACACCTAAGAACATAAAATTCACGTTAAATAACCAAAACAGTTTTCCAAAAATAAAATTTGGCACAACTGTGTTATCTATTAATATTAATTGTTGTTACTCAATTCTTTCTTTCAATATGTAATTTGAATTTCTATAATTATTTTTGTTATTATTTTCTATAAGTTTAGTTTGAAAGATCAAAAAAACTTGGTGTGTATTTTATAAGAAAATGCCTTGGTAGTTTAACCAAATTTTTGTTTGTTTTATGTAAATCCCTTTGTAATTTAAATTGTTATTTGATCTTTTATGTGTCAAAAGTTATATAAATCATTTTATTTAATATTTAAGAAATTAGGTAAGATTTTTTTTTTTATCAAGAAAATTGTATTTGCAGAGAAGTTGTTTACTGCTCGAAAAAGGATTAATGTGGTTTAAGGCAATAATAATTCAATTTATTATGCAGGCACTTTCTTCAATTATGATACAAAAACAAATTTTGAAAGCTATATACAGTATATATATATATATATATATATATATATATATATTTATATATAATATATATATATATATATATATATATATATATATATATATATATATATATATATAAATATATATAATATATAATATATATATATATGTATATTATATATAATATATATATACTAATCTTATCTATTTATATATCACTGAATTTATGAACCATATATATATATATAAATACATATTTAAATATTAAAGAAATAAATAAATATATCGAGAAGGATAGTATAAAAAATATTATATTTATACTAATCTAATCTATAATATAATTATTATATATATACATAAATATATATCTAATATATATATAAATATTTATTATTATTATACTATATATATTATATTTATATATTATTATATATATATATATATATATATATATATATATATATATATATATATATATATATATATTATATATATATATTTATATTTATATATATATATATATATATTATATTATATATATAATATATATATATTATATATATATATATATTATATATATATATACGTAATTTTAAAATACACCAAAAATCAGTGGTACCAATCGCAATAAGTATGCAAGTTATGACGTCACGTAGCTTAGACGTGATTGGATTAGTGAAAGATACTATAATTAATTGTCAATTTAATGTTATTAAATAGTTAAAAAAAAAAGATAAAAAACCACTTGATATTGACTGAGATGCAATAAAGATAAAGTAGAAAATTTGATAAAAAAAAAAAATATTTATTTTAATATCATAAGCAATCTGCAACAATCAGAGAAACATTATATGTCTCTTGGAACGTCTTATAGAAAAGAAAATGAAAATGAATGATTTAAATTAAATTAATACATTAAAATAAGATAGTATAAACATGAGAGTATCAATATAATAAAACCCTGTAAAGAACTGTTCTTTGATGGCTTTAAAAAGAATGAAATATACCCCATCTACAACAGGCTCTGTATATATTTTAAAGCGACCAGGGATAGGAATTATCATAAGAGAGAGGGATACTGATACCGAATAGAAACTCATTTGGGTAATCAAAGCATTTCATCAACTCCATCAAAAGATTATTTTGTAATCCAGCATTATAACAAAAGATTTACCAAAATGTAATTTTGCAGAGAATAAAGAGGGTAAAAAGAGAGGGAAATAGATCAAGCTTGAACGATTCTGCTTTTGGAAAACCATACGTGCGTTCTCTGAAAAGAGTGGAAGAGCAATCAATGATCAAAGAGTCCTTAGAATTTATAAAGCACAGTCAATCAGAAGTTGAACGATCCTTTTGGGGAAATAATACTGCGTTTTCTCAGATAAGATTGAAGAATAGAATTAAATAGTTTTAGTTTAAATCATTCGTTAGGTTTAAATTCTTAAACTTGAACAGAACAGAAGAATTTAAAGCCAAAGATAATAGCTATGTGTCGAATAGATGCCACACTTCTTCGGAAATTTCATTTTATATAACTTTTTTTTAAACAAAAAGAAAACCTGTACACAAGAATATCGTAGACACGTTAAATAGATACATTAAAGAATGACAATTACATTTCCTGCTCAAACCTCATTAAAATTTTACGTGATTACGAACCGTAACATCGGTTACAAGAACCTGAAACGTGATACAAAAACTCAACATGATAAAATAAAATTTGTATATATTATATATATGTATATATATATATATATATATAATATATATATATATAATTATATTAATTATATATATATATATATAATATATTATATATATATTATATATATATATATAATTATATATATCATATATCATATATATATTATATATTCCCGTAAAAAATAATGTGCCGTGCGTAGGCTATGGAGCAAGGAATATATAGAAAAGTAGAAATAAATGCTTTAAAATTAGAAATGCAAATTCTGGAAATTTAAAGTATTTTTTTAAGCTTCAAAAAAATTGCCTCAAATATGTTAGTTGATGTATAAAAGTTTATTGGAAAATGGAAAAATCAACACCCAAATGGTCTCCGATGCTTTTTTTTTTTTATCATACTACTTACAAGCCGAACAAATATTATTTCGATACTTTAGACAATAATGACAACCTTATTTTTAATGTCTGTAAAATATTAGTTTATAAAGTATATGATTATATAACATTTGTTTCATCATAGGATAGTTTTTTTTTAAATTAAAAATTATTAGTTTAAAATGAACAGAATTTGTTTATGTATCGAAGAAATAATCTCTGATCTTGGCGCCCTCCTCTCTCTCTCTCCCTCTCTCTCTCTCTCTCTCTCTCTCTCTCTCCTCTCTCTCTCTCTCCTCTCTCTCCTCTCTTCTCTTCTCTCATCTCTCTCTCTCTTCTCTCTGCTTTCAGAATTGATTGTTTTTTTGATGATTTTTGGTTTTAGTTTAGAAACTCATAATTTATGTTATGTAAAACATTGTGTATCTCTCTCTCTCTCTCTCTCTCTCTCTCTCTCTCTCTCTCTCTCTCTCTCTCTCTCTCTCTTCCCTTCTCTCTCTCTCTCTCTCTTCTTACTCCATCAAAGCATCGAAAAATTAAATAAATTCTTAAAAAGCAATGTATTAAGCTTTTTTTTAACAAATCGTTTATATATTATATATATAATATTATATAATATTATTAATTATATATAATAAATTATATTATATATAATATAATATATATATATATATATATAGATATATATATTACTATATATAATATATTATAATATATTTTAAAAGCTATGTTTAAAAAATTAACACAAAAACCAATAGCTGTTGTTTAACATCTTACTATAAAGAAATACTTTAAATTAATATGTTATAACAACTTGCATTGCCTAGTCCGACCCTAACCAAATGAGTACATAAACCTCCTGGTGTGTGAGAGCAACTGATTCCAACAGCAAAGGCAACACCAGTTCTATCAAAATTTGGAGTGATTATTTCTTATATATATATATATTATATATATTATTATAATATTATATATTATATATCTATAATTATATAATTATATATATATATAAGAGGATATATAATATTATATAATATATATATTATTATATATATATTAAAATAATATATATATATATATATATATATATATATTTATATATATATATATAAAATTACGCGAATGAGTAGTGGTATGTATTTCATGCGGATATATACTACGCAGAATCTACTCTACTAATATCTCCTGCTCTGAGTAAACCCAGAACGAATTAGTACAAATAACTCTATGGTGGTTAAGTACATAGTCAAAAGTCAACGCTCTTAGTCAGTTCTTTACTTACTCAAAACCGTAGCATCAACCTCTCCTCACCGTTACTCAGTTTATGCGGATTTAACTTAATACTGATCGTACTGGAGATAATCGTCATCACTACCTAAAGCATACGTGTAAGTACTTCATAATGATATTACCGTATGTTATTTACTCAACTGTCATATAACACCTTTTTGAACTTTGGTTCTATATATATATATAAATAATATAACTAATAGATATATATAGTGCGTTAGTTTATATAATCTGAATATAATACAAAGTAAGTAAAGTATTATTTTTGTATTTTGGAAATCTTCAGTGTGATTTTACATCGTGTTACATTTTATTGTTTACACAACTACGTAGAAATTATACCTTTCAATATTAGTCACCACCAGATTTCATAGTAATTTTAATCCATGTCCAATCCTCTACGAATGCAATAATATAGTGTAAACATTATGCATAAGTATGAAGTATACAAAATCACTCTTAAGTAGTGTTGTGACCCAACACCTGCCAACTCTTAATAAGGTATTATATTTAATAAAATGCACCAACTACTACTTCAAATATATAACGTATAATACTTAAATCACTATTCTATTTTCAACTAATGGGTACCAGCCACTTACGCAGCTAGTAAGACTTATGCTCATACACAGAATTAATACCATATTATTCCATATCCAATCTATCCATTATATAAGTCACACTCAATGAGTCAACGGTGCACATAAATAAAATTAAAAACCAAAGTAATAGTCTTATAGTAGTAGCCATCAACTCTAAATAACTAATATACTATAATTAACAAAAGACCAATAAAACTAATTCAGGAATCTTCCAAATCTTTCCCAAAAACAATTATCCTTCTCTTGATAATATTTCTTTTTAACTATTTGTGAATTCTTATAGTAACAAGGACAACGAATCCACCATACATAAGTTACTACCACACAATATATATATAGCTTGTGGTCAAAAATATAATAATCCATATTTAAGTAATAGCACCAACTACATTCATATACGCAATCGCACCAAACTCTTCTCAATAAGAACAAAGGGACCTTAAAATTATTATACTATCAGTTACAATTTAACAATAGTACATTATACAATAAGTTAACAAAAAAAAAAAAATAAAAAATAATAATAAATTATTCTTGAGGTACTCAAAAGTCTACCCACGACAAAAATAAAATAAAATAAATACTAAAAATAAAAAAAAAGACATACACAAAGACGACCATCCAACACAATAAATCAATCAACACAACACACACCACTTTATTAGTTTAATGTTTATATAAACCTTCCATCTGATCATCCTATCAACTCCCACCGCAATTTATGTAATCTCTGACCTGTCTCATACTCATTACTTAGTACTACAATTATTAATAAATATATATCAATATATATATATACTATAATTATATTAGATCCGGGGACTTTCACTCAATATTATATAGTTAGTGTCTAATCAATACATAAGTTCCGCATGTCTCATATTAAACCACTCTGCAAACATAACAACTACAACTAAATATCCAGAAATTGATATTGATCAATATATGCACTTATATTGGAACTACTAATTCAGTCTCAAGTATATAATAATATCGATGAAGGTGATACACGAATAATTTTTAAAAAAAATAACAAAATGACCGACCTCCACATAATAACGCTCAAAACAAAACCAGCCGACCTTTAAAGTATAACCAGAACCTCACATCTCCTGACATTACCTTCTGCCCCACCCCACCCAGTAAAATGTCAATTTATTATATATTTCACGCAACTCAATTAATGGATTATCTACTCTCAAAATAACTCGTATTATTTCTATATGTCTCTTTCATCTCTCTCATTATATTTCAACTTGTTCCAATTCTATAAGTTCACATTAGCAAATCTAATTATAATACAATACAATCTCTAAAAAGGGGTTTATATTTTATATTCTTTTTATATAAATATAAGAACATACTTTATTAGATTTTACTCATATATCCTTGACCGACGCGAAAACACAACAACTCAACAATGATAATTCCTTACTTTAGACTCCAGGCCATCTCACCCTACAAAGGAATTGTACTCCTCTTTCTATATTCTCTCAACCTAAAGTGACATTTTTTCTTTTCGTTACAAGGCCTGGATTCCCTTCTTACCTCTTCTCTTATAAAACTCAAAAAAGTCTTAATCTAACAACACTTTAATAAAATAATTATCTTAAATATATTAAAGAATCTATAAATCATTAAAAACTAAATTCCCTAAGTCAAAATTTATAGGCCCCACTAGTAAGCAAACAAATTAAACCCATAAAAAATTTTTTCATAACCTATAAATAATCACGTTATTAACCATCAGATTATATAATAAAATCATAATAAGGAAACTCCCTTCACTTAAGACAAAATATAACAATCAATATTATACCTGAAATAACCTAAAGACCAATTTATTTAGCAATCAGAATAAACTCATAAATCTAATCAACCGTAACTCAGAATAAAAGACTATAATAAATTATATAGTAATATAACATATAAACAAAATAAGTAAATACCTTTAAATCTATAATACGCAAATACAATTACCTCAAGAATATATCACTCATTTTTCAGTTTGCTATCTCTATAGCACTAATAACCTATTAAATAGAAACAATGAGCCATGACTGCGACCCCACACAACTCTAGCGCTATGCTAATACTACTAGATCGAAATAGCCAGCAACCTCACACAGAATGACTTCCATTGGCTTAAACAAAACAACACACAGTTAATGACATCGCCACCACACACAAAACTAATGCGGTGTCACGTATTCTCGCGTGTGAATGCGAGCAAGCTGATCTCAAAAATCTAGTCCTACGAGAGCCACAAATACCAGGGTAGACTTATGAAGCGACTAACACAGGACCACATGATAAACTGGTACCCGGACCCTCTGAAGAACACACTCTCTGGGATGAAATGGACAGCAATCCAATAGCACTCGAACACTCACGAGACACCCCAACCCATTTCACTTCTTTAAGCAAGATCCAAGTAATCAACATTAGTGTTGATGATACATATTACCACCTTTATATAACAACATCTATAATAGCACACCTATTGCAGGTATTTGCTCGGAGCTTTCCCAATAGATTTCTCATTTATTGTGGATGTTCTGAGAGGAGCACCACTACGCACCTTGGGAGATCTCAGCAATTGACGGTGAAAATAATAAAACGACCCAGAGTGGCGGGTTAGCTGAGGAAAGGGAGTTCAGGTCAGAGAAAGGCTCGCCTAAAACACAAATTTTTTCCAACGTCCGTGGCATTCATGTTAACGGAACGCAGAAATCGTCCAACATTATCGCATCCATCTTTTATGAGAAAGCCGCCTAATATGGCGCTAACGATGCATTAATTACCAATAGAAGAGATATATTAGTGAAACTCACTCAAGGTTTTAGTATTTATTTTCGGAATTTTCTCCAAAAGGAAATGTGTTCTTCAGAGACGTGTTCTAACTATTTATATTTGTCAATCATTATTTAAGTCCTTTAAACGTTTTGTACTTATCTTCATTGCCGATCCTCTTCCTTGTCAATACTCTCCTCACTTACCAGACTCCCAAATTGCGGTGTTCTTCAACATAATAAAATCTAATTCTTCTACTCCAGCATAGACAGACTTCACATACGTTCTTTATACCCAACATTTAGCTATGGCACCACCTCTAAATCCTCGACTTAAGTGATTTTTTTTGATTATTTTCTCATATGTCTCACTTATTGACAAAATTCTTACTAATTATTTTAATTTGTGTCTATAAAAATGGAAAGCAGAGTTTAGTCTCTTCCTTCTCAAGTAAAACACATTAAAATTTTTAATTTTTATTATATTTCTTTATGAATACAGAACAAATGTTAACGTGAAGAGCGAGTTTACTCAATATATATACTCAAAATAAAATACACACAATAGCTCTCAAAAGGCACCTCATTCCGTTTGGATCCTATTCCCCTCACTCAGAGTCACCAACGGCACACATACCCTCTCTTACTCGAGCTATTCCCATCCGTAGAATACTTAATATAATGGAAATTGTATCCAAAGCTGCTAAGAAGCCTATCTGTTCACCTTAAAGCTTCACTTTAATCATATTTATTATATTAGTCATAATGAGGTCTCGACCTCCCTCATCCCACTTCTCCTTCCATAAAAATCTTTAATTAAGATGTAACATTTTGCTGTAACTCATAAAAATTATTTAACAACTTTCTTTTTCAAGAATCCCTCCTTAAATTTAGTAAAAATTTTATTATACATAAGCACATCATAACTCAACTAAAGACAAATTAGAATCACAACTCTAAGCTAACCAAACACAAATCCACACCTTCTCACCCTCGATGACTCTCGAGCTCTGATTAATAGAGTAGACTATATCACATATAGTTTTTGTGTTACCAACACCAGATTGATATAATAAACGTAACGTTGAAGAGAAATATACGTAACCTTATACCATGTAAAAATATGATATCTCGAAATCTCAACTATTAACCGCAACTTCACTCATCCCCACCAATCTGATAATCATTATCTCTTGTCTCACTCCAAACATAGTATTTACAATGTCATAGTATAATTCAGAAACGAGAGGGTACACTGCCTCTGAGAGCAAAGTGACAAATAACCCCCTACACTGTCTCATACAAGTTTTTTTATATCTCATCTCTTGGCAACTTATAGTTTGATTAGATCATTAATGGACCTACCGTATTAATACCCTCCAGGAGAGACTTATACACGGGCTCACAGCGTCCGGCTCCGGAATCTCTACTCCGCTATTTTTAGCCCTTGCTTGAAATAAACACTATGCTTCTGAATGATTCATATATCCATTATAAGATAATTTACACATTTTATTTTTAGGAATCACGAGAGGCAATACATCCTCTCGCCTTTGCCTGAAGATTATATCACGTCTGTCCTGGGCATCCCACGATAGTTCACAATCCAATATTCAGAAAATTAGAAACATGGAAGAATAAAGCTCATCAAGATAATCAACGAGCTGCCTTCCTTTTTAACACCATTATCATCTACTAAAATGCCCTGCGAAACACAACTTTTGAACTTCTAAAACGGAGTTAATACGGTCCCATCTCCACTCGTATGCACAATTCCCTGCCTCCCATTCAAGAATTACAAAATTTAGAATCAATAGAAACACCCTCGCCCAGACTGACCAATATCTGTTGTTGTCTTAGATCTAACGACGACGCGGGACATCTTTTTCTAGGACTGACGTGACTTTAACGACATCGAGACACAGACCGCGTTTGCTAACAGCACGCTTTCTCTAACGGATTCCTGGGCACGTACTGCGGCAACAAATGTCTCAGGTAGACCCTATATATATATATATATATATATATATATATTATATAATATACTATTATAAATATATATATATAATATATATAATATATACTAATATATATATAATTATTATAATATATATATATATATATATATATATAAGATACGGTTGCATTAGTTGGTCATCTGAAGGCATTATGAGTTTAATAAAGATAAATTTTTTATATATATTTAGCGTGCAGTGCAACAAACACAATTTAATGAAATGCTATTACTAATTCAAAATAATAATAACAATAATTAATAATAATAATAATAATAATAATAATAATAATAATAATAATAATAAATAATAATAATAATAAAAATTTTATATTCCTCAAAATAACTTTTTGTATATATTTTCAAAATTGCAACTCTAAATCTCTTTATTCAAAATTTAATATATGAAACTATTGAATATTTCGAAAGCCAATTGCCGTGCCAATGTTTTACTTCATCCAATAATACAATATAATTCAAGCTCTCTCCTCAAATCACATTCCAATTCTAATCACAATTCAACATAAACACCCTACCTACACATCTTTTAAAAAGAACATATTTCAACTACAGGAAAACAAACTGACAAAAGCTTATACAGACCTCATAAAACTAGATTTACACTCCTTTAAAATAGCCGTTTTACCTCTTCTTCAACAAAGCAAACACAACACACTCTCATCACAAGCCCCTTCTAGATATGTATTTTTTTGACTGAGAAGCATCTAAAATAATAAGTCATCCCATACGGATTATAGCGCAGCAATTTGTGCGAAAGCACAAGACTAAAGGCAAATCGTCTCTCTCAGACAGACTCTACCCATGAGGTGAAAGTTACTCTAACTCAGGTATTAGGAACACAACAATCGTTCTAAACGCTGGTTAGATTTTCAATCAACTGTGTACTCCCCCTCGCAGATTCAAGATCCCAAAAAGCAAATACAATCGAAATCCAAAAAAATCCTGCATATAGTAGGAAACAAGTGAACATAAACACATCATTTAAATATTGAAAAATCTGAGCTGAACTTAAAAGGCTATAAAATCTTAAATTGACCGAAGAAAAAAACATGAGAGCTTAATAAATCTAGAACTAAGACTGACTAAACAAATAGATTAACCATACAATACCATATAAATACTCTAGTTCGTTACATAATAAAAATAAGAAAATCCACTCGAGTACTACCTACACTCATAACGATACATACACAGAATTAAACACCTACTCGGACTTATACCAACCATAACAAACAAAAATTTTTCGAGTCTCACTAATATTCCTATCAAAACGGTCAGGTTAAAAAGAAAGATACAATTCTTCCTGATCACCACTTAATTCAAAATTATCTACGAAAGGTTTCCGATACGCAACCCCACTAACACGTAACAAATTATATTACAAAATTACAAAACACCGCTTATATATATATATAGAATAAGAACAATCTATCAAGCGATGAACGCAATTTAGCTCCAACCCCATTCACTCCCTTTATAGAATTCTATTTTCAACAAGCAACTATATGTATGAACACGTAACAAAAAATACTACTCAAGGACGCAAGCTAATATGAGGAGATCGGACCATGGAGAGTGAGTATTCATTATGTGCACCTCAATATTACACCGGTGAAGACACCATATGCTATCACCGAGTGCCTAGCAACATAGTGTGTCAAGAGAGTGTTTCATGGAGCTATACCTTAGGGATCAAGATCGTTACCGGTCTTGTCACTCACAAAGAGTATGCACATATAATAAGCCGCAAGAATCTAAAGAGCCAGAGATAAAATATACCCATTTCTCAGCCTCGTAACAGACCTAAATGTATTACTTTCAACATTAGTCCAAAGTATTGTAAAAATTACATCTATGTCGCTCGAATCACAAATTCTCCCCACTGTCCACGTCCAATTATAACCATCCCTTTCAGGGCAAACTCTGTGCAGATCTATTTTTAATCACACATTCATCTATACTAAACTCTTACCTACATTTACTGACATATTTCTATGATTCTATGACATATTAACATTAGTTCACACAAAAAAATTCGCCTACATACAGCTAAATTTGTGTGAAAATAATGAGCACATCCGTTATAAATATATTCAAACTAGGCATTTGGCAACAGTTCCCCCTTCACCCTTTTAAGATCAACATATGTTCTTCTATAATACAGTTTTTATGAGTATCTTTGTAACAATCCAAAACGATCAAGAAAATTTTAATCAGATAGTAAATTCTTATCCGTTTTTCTTCTATATCTTATTTATCTAACAGGCACACAAAGTACTATTTCTGTGTCTTCATCACCATAATCCTACAAATATATAATATTGTTTAAGTACCCAACTAAATAAATTAGAACCGCCACCTTCTAATAACAACCATACACACTATTAACTTCGTTCTGTATTATATGAGGCCTCAGAAGGCTGAAAAGTGTATATACTGTCTCTCCTTATCCAGTCCCGTTAACAAAATTTGCGTGTGTACTCAGATCAATATAGATTAGCAGATTTATCTATATTGCTGGAACATTCTGATCACTCTAAAAAATAACTGTTCTTCAAAAATTCGAACATTCTCACAATGATAGTAATATATTAGCTCCATTACAAGTATCTCGCAGACTTGAATATCATCGACGAATATCGGAGTACTTAACTATATCAGCACAGTTTTAACAATCGGATTATTCCGAACATATCGCGGATATTATCGAGTATATAACTTGCTCTAAATTTCATCTAGTATCTCACACACATCCTCATATATATATATATACAAACTTTCGCTCAACTCTGGGTAAGAATACACATCATATCACTCACATCTACACATATCACTGGAATCCATGATACCATATTTTATGGATCCAATATTTAAATCGATTAAACTCCGCCTCTAACAATACAAAACCGATCCATCCTAAGTTTCCCAATTTTGATATCGTTTTTGTCTCCCTTCAACAAAATTAAATCGAAACCAAAATATTCTCCGAAGAAGAGATATACCATTCCTCTTTCCACAATCTAAAACTAGATTCAGTCACACTTCTACTCAGACCGAAAATCTCATAACATTAAATATTAAATAGTCTAAGCTTTAAATAAACACATCACTGAAAGTCAAGACTCCTGTTACACACACACAATGAAAGAAAATCATTCTGCACAACTATATAAATACAGGCTCAATACTAATTCATCTCCATTCTAATTATAGTATCAACCGCTACTGAGTATCCCACAATATTATCATACAAGTAGAAATATATAATAAATATATAAACACTGTGAAATTACATAGCTTAAGATTTAATAACGAGCTACCTTACCTTTCTACACCCATTCCATCATCTAATAAATTTAATCTCCTATGTCTCACTGATAAACAAACTTATGAACCGTTGATAAACTATACTGTTAATTAAAGACTGGTCCCATCTCCCACTCTTAGTAGGCCACCATGCCCTCCTCCTATTACTTAAAGTGAAATTACAAATTTATTAGATATTCAATAAACTACCTCACTCTCCCAACTGCCTCAATAATATAGTTTTCTCAGTATAGTCTAAATTAAATATAATATAATAATAAATATAATAATATATATATAATAAACATATATTATGAATAATAATAATATTATAATAATAATAATTAATTAATATAATTAAATAATTAATAAAATAATTATATAATAATAATTAATAATAATAATAATTAAATATAATATTAATTATTATTATATATATTATTATTAATTATTTTTTTCTCGCGATATATAAGTAATATAACGTCCTAATTGTATATAATAATTCATCTAAGCGATAAATCTAATTTAAATTATTTCCAGTATTATCTTCATTAAATTCTTTATAAATAAATAAAATAATAAAATACGATGAAACAATTGCCGTTAGCAATGTTTTTCTTTCAAGCCTACATAATGATATAAATAATAACTAGGTTATGAATATCAAAATTTGTAAGTAGTATTATATTTAAGTAAGTAATAGGATAAAGAAGAAGAAATAATATTATTGTGATATATATATATATAATAGGTGGCGGAAAGAGAAACGGATTTATGCATCTGGCGGACCTATTTTTATGTTGGCAATTTCAAGCTCTTGTGGAAGATTATATAATTATATCACTATACTATAATATTAAAAATAAACATAAAAAAATAAAATAAAATAAAGCTTATGTCTTATGAAAACGTTTGTACTGCTAAAAAGAATCGAAGAGTGAGAAGTAATTAGTAAAAAGAATATATATATAATTAATATTATATATTAATATATATTAATTTATATATAAATATATATTACGATATATATATTAATATTATTATATGAATATATATTATATATAGTATATTATATATATATATATTTATATACTATATACTATAATATATATATTATATATATATTATATATTATATTTAATTTATATATATATATTTATAATTATATATTATATTTAATCATATATATAATAATATATATATATAATATATATATATATAATATTATATATTATTATATAATATATATATATATATATATATTATAAAGATATATATATATTATTATATATAATATAAAAAGTAGAGAGGGGAGAGAAGGGAGAGAGAGAGAGAGAGATAGAGAGATAGATGAGATAGAGATATATATATATATATTAGTATATATATAGAGATTTAGGATGTAGTATATTAGAGGATAGAGAGGAGAGAGATTTTTAATCTTAAATTTTTACTTGAAATTTAATAGATTTGTTTTTTAATATATATGTTTAGGAATTGACGATTTTAAAGTTAATACTTTTTAAAGTCATAATTTTTATGATTATGTGTGTATATAAAAAAAATTTATATTTTTAAATATAAAGAGAAATAAAAACATGTTTGCTAATAACTTATATAACAAAATAAAACATCATAATATAAACTAAATATATAAACCCAGGAAACTCTTAATAATAAATATAAAAGTACACACAATACTGCAAATAGTAGCTATAATAATTTGTTGTTTATGGTGCACAAGAGAACAATGTAAAAAAAATAATATAAATAGAAGAAAAATTATAACCCGACCTTTACATTTTGTCCTTAAATTTATTACGTGCTTTCTTTCTTATTTTTATTTATTTTTTTATTTATTAATTTTTCATCTTAATGTCTGGTTTGAAACTTAGTTTTTTATTTCCAAATTTCTACCAGTATATATATATATCTAAACAATTAACAACTTTGTAATTACTAAGATTGCAGAGCTTTCGGAGTCACAACAACCCGTACTCTCATTACCTCCAATCTTTTCAGCAAATAAAAATAATTAATGTGGACTACTTTATAAAAGTTGACTACGTCATATCGCAGTATCATATTACAACATATTATTCTTAACATTTTATTTTTGACTATTGCCTGAAAAAAGTAAGTATAGGTATTATCAAGTTGTGGACTTCCGAAAGCTAAGCAATTTTAATAAAGTATTTTATAGTTACACTATTTTTATATCTCGGGGTGAGTGAAGTTGTGCATTTTACTTTATCACACTTGATCATGGTAGTTTATTATATATATATACTATATATATATATATTATATATATAATAATATAATTTAATATAAATATAATTATATATATTATATATATATATATATTATATATATAATATTATATATATATATATATTATATATATAATATATATATATAATATATATATATATATATATTATATATATATATTATATATTATATATATATATAATAATATAATATACTATAATATAGCTATATTAATATATATATCATAATATATTTATATATGTATAATATATATATTAATATTATACTATATTAATATATAATATATGATATATATATATATAATATTATCATATATATATATATAGTATATAATCATATAATAATAGGGATAGTCGTGTACACTCGTTATGATCATTGAATGAGTATATATATATATATAATCGAACGTGAGTGCGGAGGTAAGTGTTTATCGGATAAAAATATTACTGTTGAATATACAACAATTTAACAGTATATAATAATGTAAGATATATAGGTTAGTACTGAAGATAGTGTGTGTGGGGATTTGAATATGTGTCAGTGTGAAGTAAAGTGAGTTAATTTGTGAGTATGAATATAATGATATCGTGATATTATATAATATTTATATATTATATATATATACTATATATAACTTCTGGCAGATAAAAGGCTAGAGATTCACGTTTCCACCAGAGTCGGTACAATAACCACCTCCATTACTTCATATTAACGAGACATGACCAGATATATGGCGTCTACAAAAATGTCAGTCGGTAAGAAAGTTGGTTAAAAAA
>JABUQX010023901.1:0-27500 GCA_015478945.1 Trachelipus rathkii | reverse complement strand
GAGACACCACTCTCCTTTTAGTGTATCCTCGTGAGGGTCTGGAAGGTCGTCCTTTATAAAAGAGGATGTTTTTTCAATATGCTTATAAGGTACATTGCACTTTCTGGTAAAATATACTGAAGTGAAATGATGGTGGTTTCATGCGAGAGAAATCGATCAGTCAACGAAAAAATCAGATCATCAATAAACGGAATAAAAACCGAGATGCGGTAATGTGATTCGCGATCTGATGTAGGCACATTACAACGATGTTTCTGGAACTTCGTAGTTCTTGGAATTGTTATTTCAATACCTAGCTGTCACATACATTTTTAGCTTGTGTTAATATGGTTTTAAACTCGGTGTCTGCATTTTGTTCTATCTTTTCGAGAAATTGAATAATGTCTTTCACTAAGTTTATTGCACTGGACAATGTCCAAATGGACACACTGTAACTGTTTTGAAAAGGTGTAGGTTATTCCAAGAAATTTACTTAAATGAATAATGTTATTATAAAATTCAAATTACTGATTGAATTTAACAACGAAGTAGCTTTCTGTGATAATTCACCAGGCCATTCTTTTATTTCTTCCAATGACGCAAGTATTGGCTCAAGAGTCTATTTAAAAAAAAAAACCGCTTCATGCCGTTCACACCATCTGGTCTCGCACATCTTTTTGATCCTCTTGTTATTTTGGCTACTAGAAAACTCTTTTATTTTATCTTCCAGAAGTTTTTGTGCGCTGCAGACTCGATAGAAAAAGTGCATATTTCAGATATGAATCCTAAGACGTTTCGAATTGCCTGAATTTTAGAAGAGTGTGAGAGACATAGATTTAAACAATGTGCTACACAATGTGTGTATAAAGCTTTAGGATTCTCATTCTGAATAACAGATTGCACTCCTCGGAATTCGCCTCATGGAAGAGGCTCCATCATGTGGTTGACCTCTTAAAATTTCAGTTTTAAACAAAGATAGCCGAGTCTCTCCAAAATTACATTTGCCAATGCTTTCCCTGAGATATCATAAACCAGAACAAATGATAAAAAATTCTTTCTTAAAGTAAAAGGAGTATCACCTCCATGATCCATCACAACCAATCGCGTATACCTTACACAAAGTGCAAACAGTTCTGTTTGGGAAATATCAGTTGTTTCAACAGCTAATGCTGAAAAAATTTGTTTTTATTAACTTCTTCCACTATTTTCCTTTGTATAAGCTGACTAAATGACTGTATGATTTCATTCTGCATCATCGACTCGTATACATTGAATTTTTGACGATAGAAGTACAGTGGTTCTTCAAAACCTGGTCACCCCTCTCGAAACTTAAGAAGGCTTCTAAAATTTGTCATTTTCAGCTGGAGTTGATAATTCAATACGTCCAGTGTCACTTGAGCCCCTTAACGCAAGACCTTGCTGGCCAAATAAACTTACAGTTTCAATTATTGGTACAAGTTTTTCTCTATGTTTCTTATTTTGAGTGTCCAGTTGTTTGTCTATGCTTTCGATTTTTTCTGAATAAGAGCTTCAATATTATTTTTATATATAAATTTTTATTTTTTTTATTTATATATATATATATATATATATATATATATATATATATATATATATATATATATATATATATATATATATATATATATATATTTATATTCTTGTAGTTTGTTTTCTGCTGAAAAAAATTCACTGTCGAAAATTTCGGGGGTCATTGCACTCTCTCCAGCATATCTATGTCTTTTTTAAATAAACCTTACACATTCCTCAAATACTGACCTAACATATCTATAATAAAACACATACAAAAACTACATAATTAGAACATTAGAAATAAAAAGAGGGTAAGAAGCCACATTGCAAATCCACAAAGCACCCTAGGGCTTGCCAATCACTTTAAACAGTAACACAAAAGTCTAAAACATGCTCATGCAAATCCACAAAGCATCCTAGGGCTTGTCAATAACTTGCATAGTATACAGTTTACAACTAAAAGGAAAAAAAATAACTATAGCTAAAGTACATGCTAACCACACTACAAGCTTTAATAACTTTATAATAAAATAGGCCACCATCTGGCACTAAATTTAAATTTTTAACCCTAGCTGAGCAAGCCCTACGTTCAATTTATTTGAATAGGGACTATGGTCTATGAGTGACAGCGAAACAAACATTAAAAGTAATGTAACGGGCAGGGTTGGGGATTTTTTGGATTTTTTTAGAAAAAAATCAAGTTTTGATTTTTTGGATTTTTTGAGAATCGTGACGTCACGCGAAATATAATTTGTAAGCAAACTTTTTTTTTTAAGTTCGATTAAGTATTATTTTTAACCCTGGGCCCTATATCCGAGTTCAAAATCTTAAAATAGGGCTTATAGTCTATGACACAACGAAACAGCAACACTAAAGAGTGTTATTTGTAATAATGATAATATATTACATCAGAAATAAAAGAAACATATTTGAAACATGATCTTTTGTAGACATTTTTATAGTGTGGAAATTTGAAACAGAGTAGCCTTGCTATGATATTATTATTCTAATTTTTTATTTCTATTGAAATTAAATCACTTAAATATCTAAAAAAAAATATATATATATATATATATATATATATATATATATATATATATATATATATATATATATATATATATATATATATATATATATATATATATATATATATATATATATATATATATATATATCACTATATATATATATATATATATATATATATATATATATATATATATATATATATATATATATATATATATATATATATATATATATATATATATATATATAAACACAGTATAAATATATCTACAAAGATATAAAAGCAAAAAAAAAATCATGATTTTTTTGGAGCAAAAAATCAAGTGAAAAATTCAGTTGAAAAAATCAATTGATTTTTTCCGTGCCATCCCTGGCTAACGGGTTAACCTTGCCAATATTTTAGTGAAAATTAAAAAAAATAAAAATATATGAAGTTTTATTTTAATTTTTTATTTCTAATGAAGTTAAATCATTTAAATATAAAAATAAAATAAAAAGGAGAACAAATAATCAAAAAAATCAATGATTTTTTTATTAAAAAATTAAGTAAAAAAAATCAGTTGATTTAAATCAATTGATTTTTTTAGTGCCATCCCTGGTTTTGAACTTCAACATATAAGATCTAAATAAGCATCATTTCAAGTCCTAACTTTTCGCGTTTTTTTTCTTTCATTTAATTATGTTTTATATGAAATCTTCATACATAGTCTAGTCCCATCATTTGAGATGTTCAATATCTAAATAAATCTTCATACATAGTCTAGTCCCATCATTTGAGATGTTCAATATCTAAATCAATCAGTATTAGAGCTTAAAGTTCTTTGTTACCCATCTTATACTAATTAAATTAATAAAATAAAATTTGAGTCAATATTTATGTTAGTTAAAAAAAAGTGTAGTTGTGATCTTATTCTGGCTAACTCATCTTTATTACTTTAAAAAAATTTTTTTAACCGTAACAGACTGGAGATTAATTTTTTTTTGTCTAAGTCACTTTTCAAAGATTTGCACCCAGTATACATTTTATTTCATTTTCTTTTTTTAAGATATTGTTTCAATAATTAGTGGTAAATGTACTTGAAGAATATTGATGCAGTAATACAAGACATTTTTTTTAGTGGGTGATTAAAAAGGTACTGTCAATAATAAAATAATGATTGTAATAGTAATAAAAATAATAAAGAAAAATACATTGGCTCCTGATAGGTTTTTTTTAATTTGTAACACAATTTAGTCAGGTCTTGTAATAATACTAAAGAATGTACATGGCCACAGTCTTAGGAACAGTTAAACTATTTTTTTCCTTTGTGGAAAATAGAATACCATTTTCATCCTCTCCTATTCTTGTGTTTTGAGTTTTAGTTTTTAATGGTGGTACTCCCCAATACTGAGGGAAAAGGAAATTTTTAAGTCATAAAATTCTGTCAGCCACTTCGCTTCCCACTTCATTTTATGAAACCTAACTTACCATAATTTGTTGTTTTGTAACACTTCCTTAATATAAAGGTTATTTTTAATTATGATTAGGTTTAAACCTAAGGTTACGGTTTATGATTAGGTTAACGAGTAGTTTCAGTTAGAGTAAATTTATTTTTAAATGGGTGACTTTTATTTTTAATGGGGTCTATCTTATTCATTAAAATAAACTTTAAAATAAAATTTAAAAACTATTTCTTGGGTTAATTAAAAGAAAGTGTAAAAGATTGCACCCGTTATGTAGTAGTAATAAAATAAGAAAAAAAATAATACATTTACTCATGATAGGATTTTTATGTTTATAACAAACAACTTTAGTCTGGTCTTGTAATTGTGTATAGTCTGATAATTTTGTATTTTTCTTCAACCTCCAGTTAACAAGACTAGATTTAAAAGATTAAAAGAAGGTAATTTAGATACCATAATTTAGGATCCTCAAATTACTAATTTTATAAGTTTTTGTGAATTATAACAAAAAATGATTATTTGACTATTTTTTGTTATTTTTTGAAGGCAGTTGTTGTCTATGATTTGTGAACAACGTTCTTGTATATTTATTTATTTTTTTTTTTTTTGTGTATTACATGCATTTTTTTTTTTTTTTAGTTATTTTTTTTTATTTCATGTTTGTAATTATTTTTATTTGTTTTAGGCACCTTAACAACACCTTGGGGTATATATATATTATGAAAGGGTTTATGGTCACTGTTGAAGAACCACCTTCATTAGCTGAAGACTAGATGATGTTGAAGAGAGTACGAGCATTGTCGCGATGAATTGGCGTTCGGCGCCGGGGCTGCTTTGACTCGCATGTGGTCGCAGCCCCCTTCCACCAGACGCCACAGAACTCCCCCCAGTGACAATGCCGCGAGTACACTCCACTCTGCGCACCTGGAAGGACGTCGATCAGCTTTCAGATGAGAGCTAGGTGTGCACACATTAAAGCCACTGAGAAGGCTTCGACCACTCTGTACTCTTACGTGCAGTTGGTTCTCACCTGCAGTGAGAAGCACAGTACAGGCGTTACAGGATGACCGAACAGAGCAGCGCCCAGCAGAAGAAACTTGAATTGATGTAATGCCACGTTGAACGATTTGTAAAACAAACTCTACAACTAAATGTCTTACCACAGCGAACAACTTTGAGAGAAGATGTGATGCTGGCTGGTGTTCGTTGTGCCACTCCAATGGCACTAGTCACTCCAGGGTCATCAATATGAAAGGGTTTATGGTCACTGTTGAAGAACCACCTTCATTAGCTGAAGACTAGATGATGTTGAAGAGAGTGAGCATTGTCGCGATGAATTGGCTTTCGTCCCGGGGCTGCTTTGGACTCGTCAGTGGTGGTCGCAGCCCCCTTCCACCAGACGCCACAATATATTCCTGATCAAGCCAGATGCGTGAAATAAAATTACAAGGCTTTGATAGTGTTTTACTCATTCCCGAAACTGAAGGAAGAAAGAGTTTTGTAAATATATAAAGAGTTATGTTTCATATTTTTTATTTTATTTATTTATACATGGTCATGGGTATCACTTAACATGGGTACACTTAACAAATATTTTATGGTTTAAAAATCATTGTATATAAATAATAAAATTAATATAAAAGAAAGTTAAAATATAAGTAAATGAATATAGAAAATAATATACATATGAAAAGCATAATAAATAAAGCAAAATAAAAATAACACAAGGTAAAACAAGTATAAAAAAAAGAAATAAAAAGTAAAAATGAATAGAGTAATAATATATATATATATATATAGAATGAAAATAGATATAATATATAATATATATATATATATATATATATAATAGATATATATATGAATATATATAGTAAATATATATATATATATAGTTATTATATATATATAATATATACTATATATATATACAAATACAATAATTATAGATATATATAGTAATAGATATATCAATAATATATATATATAGTATATATATATTAGAGTAATATATATATAATATAATATGATATATGATATATGATATTATTATTAATTATATATATATATATTATATATATATGATATATATTATATATTAGTATTAAATATACATCCCACTTTCCTATTATCATTATTACCGTCCTCCCCCGCCGAGCAGTGATAAAATCTAATAACAATGTTAAGTGAGCCCAATAGAAGTTATTTTTCCTAAATGATTAACTTAGTGATCAAACAAAGAATTATCTTACTTACGATAATGGCACAAAAATGTAGGCTTTAGAAATAACACGAAATGCTGAACCTGTAAAATTCGAGGCAAAGGTACACGAGATTGTTGGAACAACTAACATTGTAAAATATCAACCTGATGCTCACAAAACCAATATCAATAAGATTTAGCCGAATTATTTATGATGAATACACGTAATTTGGACGTTTTAGAGGAACGGCTCCAAAATGCTTGTTCGAGGCGAAGAATGGCGGGATCGGTGACCAATAGCAAACAAATTTTAATCACGTGAGCGGGAGGACGGTAATAATGAAAAGGAAGAAAGTGGAAGGTAATAATATATATATAGTCTATATATATATAATATAATATATATATATAATATAATATAATATATAATATATATATATAAGATATATATAATATATAGTTAATTTCATATATGTAGAAAAAAATAGAAAATGAAAAATATGACAAGTATACATATCTATAATGATATATAAGTATAGTATAATATATATATATAATATATATATATATATATAATGATTTATAATATACTATACTATATATATATAAATATATACTATAGATTAGTATATAAAGAGTATAGTATATATATACAAAATACAAATAATATATACTATATATAGATATATATATATATAAGTAGATACTAGTATAATATAGTAGTACGTGATAATCAAAGATATATATAGTAATATAATTATATATATATATATATAATATATATATATGTATATTAATAGTGTTTTTAAAATTTATTTTATTATTTTTTTTGTTTATGTCGAGTTTTTCATGACTCGGAAAAGGCTCAAAAGTTTCGGACAAAAAAAACGGCGATACCGGTCAGAAACCAACCAACCAGGGGCAAAACTCCTAAAACAGAACGCATGTGAAAGACGGGAATTGCAAGTTTCAATCCTCATAGAGCAGAGTCAGTTCCGAAGGAAAGCAACTCCGCGTCACTGTGGAAATGAAGTGTTTCAGACAATATAAATGAGAGGCGGGATTGGACAGGGATAGTGTGTAACAAGGGGAAAAGCGGTCTCTGGAAGCTGCAAGAGCCACACAATCCACGAGAAGATGCGATACCGAAGTAGACACTGGGAACGGCAGAAAGGGACATAAAGGGGATCTTCCTTTGCACAGTAAGATAGCTGTGTTACATAGTATGGCAATGCAGCAAGCGAGCCAGGAACCTCTGTGCGACTCAGGGAAAAGACGATGGCCAAAATCCCAGGAGAGGCTTTACCTACTATATCAACACTCCCTGCCAACAGGCGAGGAAGCCCTGTTTGAGTCGAGAGCAGAAATCAGCAGCAGGGAGGTGTTCCAGCAAGAAATGGCCACAGGTAAGTATCGTCGACAGATAATTTTGCAGGGGCGCGTGATAGAGCCGCGTTTGTCAAGAAAAGAGATGTGGTTAACCCAGGATACCCACGTAGATGGGACCCAAGCAAAACGTCAAATACTTGGCTTACATGAAGCAAATAGAAACCCGCTTGGATGATGGGACCAAAGGATGTCATAGTACGTTCGATTTGTAGAGTAGCATAAGCAGAAAGCAACCACTCTGCCGACACGCACACCACACCGTATACGTGTCAAGCAGATTAGTGTCAGAATCCTATTAATAGCCAAATGTAGTCAACTAACTCGGCCGTAAGACGGACGCGTCAGAAGAGAGAGTGGACAACATAAGTCTGAAAGCCGCTGATGCTCCAACCCCACCTCTCACCTGATCCGTCGGTTAGATGCTCACAAGCTTCCAGGAGAGCCCAGGGAGACAAAAGAAGCCTTCAGTAGAGACGGGTGTCTCCGGATTTTGATAAGGCAGACAACCTCATGCACACCACAGGGGGCGGAACACCAATAGGTCAGACATACGTAGTCGTTCTTCTTCTTCAAATTGGTAACGATCTCGCCCTTCGAACGCGGAGAAAACGGCGAACAGATCCAGCGAAACGTCGAAAGGCCAATAGCAGGGCTACGAGGAACCTCAGCGATGAGAGGAGTCAAAGGCGATGGCTTGGGGATTTGTAGACGGAGAGAAACAAGGAGCACATGAGATATGCTCTCCGTAAAGAAATGGGAATGGTATAAGCCGTTAGCAAACTGGGGCAGACCCCCTCCACCCAGACTCGATTATATATATAAGGAGAGGAGAAACGCCGAAAGCAGAGGCATGAAATGACGTAAACATTGGTATATGATACTCTCTCTATGATCAGGACTCCATCTTTCCTCTTTATATATATAAGATATATATATACTATATTAATAATATAAATAAATTATAGTATATATAATATAAAGTTATATATATAGAAAATATATAATATATAAAGTTATATATTATTATATAGATAGTATATATATATATATATTATATTATATATATATAATATATAAAATATTTATTATTACTATAGAAGCTAATATAATATATATATATATATTTAGAATAATATATATATATAATTAAATATATTATATATTATATTATATATATAACTATATAATAATATTATAAATATAGTATATTAATATATATATATATATATATAATAATATATATATATATATAGTACTATATATATAATATATATATATATTATATATGTGGGATGTTTATATACTCTATAATACCACATAAAAAAACCAAGTGGTTTATATATAAAAAAATATCTATCTATATATAATAAAAAGATATTTATAAATAATATATTTTCTTTAGCATATTGATATGGTTTTCTCAATTTCTCAATCGATTGTACGGAAAAGGCAATAAAAAAATTTCTGCATGATTTTATATATATTGTAAGGAATGATTATAAATATATAGAAAGGATTAAGATAGATATATAATTAATAAAATAGTAATATATAGTGTGATATATATAGTATAATATATATATATATATATATTAATATGTAGTATATATATATATAGTATATATAAGTAATAGTATATATATAATCTAGGGGCATTATGAAAAGAAATAAAAAATGAGGAATGAACGTATTAGAGAGTTGTGTGGTGTGAAGAAAGGGGTAAATGAGAGAATAAATGAAGTATTTTGAGATGGTTTGGTCTGTGGAAGATGAATTGATAGTCGGTGGTTAAGCGGATGTATAGTGGAGAGTAGGTTGGAAACCGACCGGATGTGTATATCTGAGAGAAAGAAAAGTGATTGAGTCGGTGAACGAATGTCTGAAAGAGAGAAATGTTAGTTTGGCAGAGGGCGAGAATAAAGGTGCATAGATAGGAGAGAAGGCGGAGGTTTGTATGGGTTATGGTTGTGCACTGCGGCCAAGGATAAGAACCTTACACTGACGATTACCATAGTGAGGTCCCGTCGGTCCCATGAAGCTCTAGGGGTAGATTTCTGTTCTGTGAACGAGATTCTCATAATTTTTAAAAGGCTTCCTTTCGACTTTTGTCATATTCTTCAACTGCTTTTTTTCCGAGGCATGACACGCACCTTACCCCACAGTCTTGTGGGGCAAGAGGAAGATAAAGAAAAGAAAGAAATATATATATATATATATATATATATATATAGTATATATATAATAAAAGAGAGTAAGAGTATATATATTAATATATAGATAGTATAATATATAATAGTATATATATATGATACACTATATATATAGGAGATATATATATATATTTGTAAATTAACAGTTTAAAACAGATCTTGTTCGAGCTTTGAAATTTCATTTTCTAACCATAGATGCCACATTTTCAGAAGTATAAAAAACCATTGAGGAGGTTGACCACAGCATTAACCACCTAGAAGCAATGCTTAAACTAAGTGATGCGTATTATATTGAAAAATATGAACATGGAGCTAGAACAGCTTAATCCATCCCTCAACAGACAAGTTGTCGAGATATGGTAAAAAAAGAGTATCATGCAAAATCATCAGAAGCTCACGTATTGGCGTATATTTTTAACCCCAAGATATCAGAGACCGCACGGAGTACTTCCAGAGGAATGAGTATCAAAAGACAATGAATTTATGAAAAATGAAGTATCCTAAATTGATGGTACCATTTAGATAAATTAGAGCAAATTCTCCATTTCTTAAAAGTTACCTATTTGATGAGTCTCTTTGCAGCAGTAACTCCTTCACTCTTGGTAACAGATCTCTCAAAGAAAAAATAGATGAGAAGGGTATATATAAACAAGTAAGCATATTGCAGCAACTTTCATCAAATGCTAATGTGAAGGTATTTTCAACTTTCGGACTTGTGCACAGAAACATTAGAAATAGGTTGGGAAAATCTAAAGCAGGGAAATTTAGTTTTTTTGGGATTAAAATTCTTAATTGATAATTTCAGTTTTGAACTTGTATGAAGGAAATCTCTAAATCTAGCTCTCCTCTCTTAGTAATATATTAAAAGGAGTTTTATATATATTATATATATATATATAGTATATAATATATATATATATTATATAATATATATATATATAATATAATATGAGGAACTGATGATATATATATATATATATAATACTATATATATATATATAATATAATTATAATAATATA
Source organism: Trachelipus rathkii (assembly GCA_015478945.1). Taxonomy (NCBI): domain Eukaryota; kingdom Metazoa; phylum Arthropoda; class Malacostraca; order Isopoda; family Trachelipodidae; genus Trachelipus; species Trachelipus rathkii. The sequence continues at coordinate 16,691 of JABUQX010023901.1, read as the reverse complement.
AGTATATAATATGAGAATATATATATATATATTCCTAGTATTCAATATAAAAAGGATAAATAAGAATCACTTGTCAGTTTCTATTCGGACTAACAATGCTATTTTTCTTATATGCATTTTTTTATTTTTTTTTTTTACAGTTATCAAGAAAATTTTAAATTTAAGAATCTAAAAAATTTATTAAGGAATTTTAATAAATATGTGTTAGCACATGTGTATAACAGTTTCCAGAACTGATTTTGCCTTTAAAATCTATTAAAACCATTAAAAACTACATTAAAACCATATAGAAAGAACAAAAAACCAAAAAAACCATTGGTTTATTTAAAAAAACAATGCGTTTATGTTTTTTTTTGAAAAAAACATGGATTTTTTCAAACCCTATATATATTAGTGATGGGACGATTAATCGTCATCGTCATCGGCAAAATCGGCATATTTTTTCCAATCGTCATCGGCAAATTTCGCCGATTATTTGAACAAATATTAAGAATTGTGAATAATATTAAAACTCAATAATAAAATAAAATATTTTATATACTATATAGTAGCATATAATATACTATAGATATAGATATATAGAGTACTATATATATATATATATATATATATATATATATATAATATATATATATATAGTATATATATATTAGTATATATATATTATATATATATATAATATACATACTTATATCACACCCCTCTTTAGGACAAAACTTACAGACATGCATATCCTTATATCCATAGGTTGTAGGGAGAAAATTGCCCCACGATGTCCTCTGTCAGTAGAAGGCGACAAGACGGTGTAGTAGTTGGCTGCTGCTACCAACATTACCTTTTGCAGGAATGCTATGATGCCCGGAGAAGGTCGTGATGAGCAGTAAGCCCTTCTACCTCGAGCGAAAAGTATGAAACGTACTGTATATGAAATGTCAGAGGAAATAAATGTTGAAGAGAGTGAAGAGGAGAGAGGTGATGACTGTATTTAAAGGGCAAATTTGATTGCTCGCTGTGACAAGAAAACAAAGATAAAGGAAGACGGTGAAATGAGTGGTGTGGTGCCGAAAGTGTGAGTTTTGCCTGTGAAAAGATAAAGGAGAAGGGGAAGAAGGATGTGCAAAATTACTGGAGTGACGAATTGTGTAGAGAGCTATGGTAGATTTTGTGTGTGCGGGGACTAGAAGGCTAAAGGTTAAATTTAAGTTTGAAAAGATCAAAAATTCTGTGCGTGCGACATAGATCAATCTGAGGAATGTGAAAGAGTCATTTCTGGGATAATTTTAATGATGTTTTGATGGGGGAAATAGAGATTCAGTTCATTTGCCGCATATCTGCCCATTCAAGGATTTTTTACAGTTGTCAACAACCACTCACGGGCAGAGCCCTATTCAAGGAAGGTGTGAGTAACTACTCAAAAGTTCACCCCGTCTAGCGCAAAATTGTGCATTATGAGCCACCAGACACAGGCCTTAAAGTGAGGAGATTAATCAGTAGGAATACAGAAGATGGAAGAGATTCCAACAGAACAAGAGGTAAGTGGGAAAAGGAAGCCACCACAGCAAACTAGCTGGAGTTACCAACTTCAACACAAAACTCGTGGCAGATACAGCACCCCTTGTGCTACGAAGGCGTCGTAAAAGTGGGGTGGTACGCGAGTGATAAGTTCCCCGAGCACTTGCCGCTGCGGGTACCTATAGGATAGAGATAAAGCACCAACAACGCGCCGCAAAGATAGAGGATCAAGTGAAATGGAAATACAGAACAGTTTATAGGCTTTTGCCGTTGACTCGACCCTGTCCAAAAGCCGTGGAAACCGAGCCCCCCCCCCCGATATGGAAGAGCCAGTGACTCCATACATGGGATGAGACTATGTATGGCTGAGAGCAACTGAGAAAGAGGAAAGCTCACATCTAACGAATCAGCTCTTTGAGCCGCCCTAGCAACGGTTGTTGTGAGTTCAAGACATTTTTTTCATTTAAGGCAAGTTGTTATATTGTCAAGCAGGAGAAGAGACAGAACCGTACGCAAAGAGATAAGGAAAGTTAGAAGGTATTTTGGAGAAGATGAATTGTAGAAGTTGGGTTTTTAAAGATTGAATTTCACAAGTTATTTCTATCCGTCAGCGAGAATAAAATCTGAAAATTAAGACGAGAGGCAATTCTGGTAGTAAAAGAGGAGTAGAATTGATATGAGTCAAAGAATGAAAGGTCTAGTCATCGGCATCGAGTGGATAGATTAGAGGTGCAGGTGAGAAGATCATTAAATGAAAAGTAGGAAAAAAGTAGGTAGATAAGACAGACCCTGAGGACACCACCATTGACAGAAAAGAAGAAGAGTCGCGCCATCAACAACATCCGATATGAGCGATTTGAAGAAAAGCTAGACATTAAGTAGCAAAGAGAAGGAGGAACCCAAAAGGATGGGAGCTTGGAGAGCAGTGCGAGTGCCATTGGTCAAAGCTTTGGATATGTCAGCGCCACCACGCCAGTCTCCCCGTAGATCCTAAGAGCGAAAAACCAAAATCGGTTAGATAAGAATGTATATCCGCCAGTAGACCTTGTGCTAAAAAGAGCCGTACTGCGATCGGAATGAGTTTCCAGATAAGTAAAGAAGGAGAGTGAGAGGTGGAAGATTAGATAGAATTACAAGTGAGAGCTACAGGCGATAGTTAGAAGGATCCAGAGCCCCTACCTTTCTTGGAAGGTTTGAGACATGTTGAGACTTCCCACTGAGGGAAATGCTAGTATTGAGACATAGAAATTAGATGAAAAAGGGGGCCGAAGAGATTAACCCTTTCAGTCAGTTGGAGAATTAACAACACAATGATCAGATCGAATAGGAGGAGGAAGCAGATTTACAGAAGTTGTAGAGATGTTTTTGGCAAGACAGGAGGGTCTAGGCACTTTCCTTTGATGAAGCCCGCTTTGCTCGTCGAAGGTACCCTGAAACGATTTATAGCTGAATGAAAATAGCGAGAGTGATAGGAGCACGAGAATTTTTCCACCCCGATAGGCACTGTCTCTAGCCTGGAATGGCAGAAGAACAAGCACGATCGCGATCGAACCATGGATTATGAGGGAAATAAAGATTTATTTTAGAAAGGAATGAATAGAAAGAAAAATGGATGGAGGGAATGAACCTGCATCCCATCAACGATTACCACTCCCACCTTAATGGAAGAATTCGTATTAGTAGATCCATCCATTTATTCCTTACTGAGATAGCCACTTTGTATCATCATCTGCAAACTTGGAAAACCTTACATTTAAGCTCCCTGGTCTAAATATTCTACATGTATGAGTACACAGCCACTTGACCCTAAAGAAATCCCCCGTACGACCACAATATGTCTCGCACATTTCCATTAAGTAAAATACTTTCATTTTCATTGATTATTACGTAATGATTATTATTATTAATATAATTATTATTATTATTTATTATTATTATTATTGAATTATAAATGTATATTATTATTATTATTTTATGAGACTTAAGAATCAAAAATTTTGGATCGCTAAATATTTCGGAGGGTTTAACCCCTGACCCCCCTGTCTTCAGCCCTTAATAATATATATAATATATTAAGTAAAATTATATATATATAATATATAGATGAAAATGTGAGAGTATAAGTAATATATTATATATATAGATAATATATATAATAGTATAATAGAGTAGTATAATAGAGGATAGAGGATGATATATATATATATATATACTATATGTATATATAAGAGAGAGAGAGAGATGAGAGAGAGAGAGAGAAAGAAATTTTAAAAAGTTTTCAATTAAATCGTCCAATCGTCATCAGCAAAATTTCATAATCGTCCATCACTAAGTATATATAGATAGATAAGTGAGTATATATATAGAGAGATATATATATATATTATAATATATAGAAGAGAGAAGTGAGAGAGAGAGGAGTAATATATATAATATATATATATAGTAGATAATAAGTATATATATATATAGATAACTATATAGATATATATATATATATATATATGATATATATATATATGATAAGAAAAATAAAAGAAAATGAGATTAAATTAAAAATAAAATAAAAGACCAATAAAATTAAAAAAATATATAAAAGAAATACTAAATTTATACAAAATATAATGAAATGCAAGAAAAAAAGATATATAACAAGTTATAAATATAAGTATATTTGTGAAACAATGGACCGGCCATTTTTGTAATTAGGAATGTAACTTGAACATATAAATTTTAGCCAACTACCTGCATTGTCCTAAAATCCCTAATAAAACTAAAAATAATATTACTTAATAGCTATACAATGATAATACATGAGTGATAATCCTAATTTACAAACTTCTATTATTTGAGGTATCATAATGAGCAGTAGCACAACCAAATCATGCACAGTGAGAGTAGAGAGAGAAGAATTTAACTTGACAAAATTTTCAGTTACATTGTATGATTGGGTAAATAAATTAATTCAAGACACAATAATGATTGGAGTAAAAGTGCATTAATAAAATTGCTAAATAACAATATACCCATTATAATAGACTATTTGATATTGTGGAATGCAAGCTTCCGCTGCCGAGATGACAACTTGCTGGAAGAAGCGAAAAGCATCATCAACAATCGGAAACCGGTTATTGAAGGGAGAAAGATAATGTTTTAGAAAATGATAAAAAGGAGGTGCAATCAAACGAAAGCTTGGAGTTAGAGGTTTTAACATTAGCCTGAGTACAAAGCTCATATAAAGCCATGGATATAGAATGATCACTGCACAATAAATACCAAAGCGGGACAAGAGTAAAGCAAGCGATAAGGGAATGGAGGTGAGAGAGCAAGAATGGAAATATCAATTACAGGGATGAGAGATGATTGAGTGTAGAATCTAAAGCGTCTCATATGTGGAAGTCCTGTGTTAGGGCATCCAGGAAAAGGGGTAAAAGATCTACAAAGATCTGGACTTAGAACGAAAAGATGACAGAGTCGTCCCATAGTGAGGAGGTGGCGGAGTTAAAGTCTCGCCCGCAGGATATGAAACAACGGGATTGGAAGCTAGCTAGTTCAGATATCTATTTCATGTCTGGCTCTTCTAGACATCACAAAATTTCAGCATTCTACGTCCGCGATGTCACGAAAGGATTTTGGGGCTAGGCTAAAAAGATCAGCTAGTCGCCTTAGTAAATTCACTACGTATCGAGCCAGAGTAGGAGAGACAGATAGTAAGTCGGGGATGCTGAGTAAGTGATTTCGTGCTGCCACTGCATCATTAAGTTTAGTTTGGAGAGGGATGGAGAATAGGGGACAGATTATGAAGAAATGAAGTATTTTCAGCACGACTTCCCGTAATCGTGATTCACCTCTTTCGTAGAGAGGATTAGCGGACGAGATTTATAATTCGGGAGAGCTGAAAAGAGGAGAGCACGCGAGACATAGTTCCGAAGTTCTTTGCTAAAGATATAACTTTGGGAGTGATACAGATATGGTATAGATAGAGATTGAACAAAAATTCGATCGCAGAGATATGATAGGAGAATGGTAAGCCACACACATTCCGGATTGAAGAAAAGTGCCATGCTGGAGGTTGTTATAGAGATGAATATTAGTAGGTAGATGGGTACTTTGAGAGAAAGACGATTGTCTCTTAATGTGACTGAAGGGGTAGGGATTGGAAGAGGTAGGGTAGCAAGAGGAGAGAGGAAGGCTGAGACGTGGAGATCTCGGAACGAGGAGGGCGCAAACTTAGCACCTGTTGTAAAGAAGTAAGTTCATACCAAAGACCGAAGGAGATTAGGGTTGATATGGAGACGACTTATAGAGAAAGGAAGATGTCAAAAAAGATTTTAATTACTTAAAGAGTACCTTAACATCACCTTTTCCGACGAAAGGGTGCACTCACGGTGAACGACGAATTCACGGTGTTCGTAGTCACGTGTCACGATACATTCAGTGCGTATTTTTTCGCGTCGTAACTAGTCAATGTTTATAATGACTTGGCTTAAGCTTGAATTTTTAGTATAAAGCATTTGTTATTCCAATATATAATTATCAGTTTCCATATATATACTCTGTATATATAGAGAACGTCATCTCGTGAATCGTATTTACTAGTCCATAGCTCTGACAGATGTGTTTCTTTACTTGTTTGTATATGAGCTAAGGCTTCGCCATGGAGGAATGTGCGAAGAATAAGAGATTTGAGTTCACAAACCACTTGAATTCTCCTATAATTTGTGTAGTGTGAGTATTATGGTTGTTATTACTGATAAGCTGAGTTGATTTATCTATTGAACAATATCCAATATATATTATCAAAATCTATTCAGTATGCTTCCTAGTCTACAGTTATTCATGTTAATATTTACAAAGAGCAAAATCTCTATAATACAATTATAAGATGTGTTAACTGTGTAACCATATGTAGATTTTTTCCCATGAAATTAGTACGTGCATGATTTAAAGAACGCAACGCTGTGAAAAAGACTTATAGATAATAGTTATCAGAATGAGAACTAGCTAAACGATCCTAGATCGCAATCATTCTAACCTTCTCATTGTGTACGCCAAGCCATTCTCATGTTAGAAATAATGCACCTAACTACAAAAGTTCAAATTATATAATAGGTAATATAAAAAATAATCAATGATAAAAAAAATCACTATATCAAGGAATTTTACACACTCAATAAATGCAATAATAAATTAACATGAAAAAAATAAAATACACACCTAACTATTATATAGACTAAATTTCTTTACTCTTCTCCAGTAATGAGAATAAAAATACATATTTCACAAGAGAATTAAATTTACGGTGGACAGATGTCATAAAGTTATATGTATTACAGATGAATCTTCATCGTAAAGATGAGTGACGTTTTTTGGGTGATGAACCATTACTTAATTATTATATTCAGTACTATATTTTCTTTGATATAAAAAGTACAATGAAACCATTGTAAAAATAATTTGGACAATGTCATTTAAAATGGTTACTTTAATAAACTGTAAAAATTCAATTATTTTCAAAGGGAAGGGAATACATTCACATATTTATTTTATTCATTTTTAGTAATTGTGAATGAATTTGTACGTCCAGTCACTTGGGAATATCTTATATGAGCCATAGTAACTGACTTATTATGTGAATATGAGAAGAGTTTGTAAATAATTATATAAAAGATAATACAGCAAAGAATTTTAAAAATATAAATATAAATCATAAAAAATTTTAAAACGAATATTAAAATCACATATACTTAAAAGTTCTTCAGTAAAAATCAAACATATCTCAATTACTACATGTTTTCATTAACATATTTAAATTACCATTGGAAGCCGATAATAGATTAGGAAATATACACGTAAATCAAATATTAGATACACATGTTTTCATTAGCATATAAAATATTTTTTCCAAATAAGTAGTTTTGGTTTTATTATTTTTTTTATTTATTTTTTTTTCCTACGTATAAATATATAAGATAAACTGATATGGTATGGCTACATATTTATGCCTATACTGATCACGATAATGTAAAAACGGGGTGATTTAGTTATCATAAAGACAATTTCTTAGATTCCATTATGTGAGAATTGCATCGTCCTCTTTTGATGATATTTATATTATTGAACATTTTACGTAATTATAATTCAAAATTTTATTTTTAGAAACCATTTCCTCACATATATATATTCATGTCACTATGATATTTATTTGTAAGGATCACCGCTGGTTACAATCTCCGTATCGTAAGCAGTCTGTGAGTTATACTTCCTGGCTAGAGAGTTAAAACTCTGAGCTAGCGTAACACTATGGTGGTGATAGGCTTGGATATCCGGCTATAATAATTCGATACCTTATAAGTCCCCATGTTACCCTCTAAAAAGGGAATAAAGCACGTTAAAAGAATTTATTTTCATATTATTATTCCTCCCTTCTTATAGTATCCTGATTCATTGTTGTCGTCATTCAATTTTATTCAGAAGAATGTTTTTTATCAGAAATCTTATATATATATATATATATATATGGTAATGTCCGAAATCTGATTTGAATAAATTGTATATTTTCGTTATTGTAAAAGCAGAAATATGAGCAGGCATTAGCATTATTTTCTTTATTTGATTTATTGGTAAATAACGTAATTGTTAGATACTAACCTCTAAAGATGTTCCACATGTTTACCAAGCACATATGATAAGTAATGCTACAGTACTAGTCAAGATGAACTTTTATCCAAGAAAATGATGGAATCGTAAGTGTTTAATGGGATTTCGGTAGAGCAGTTTAGTTTTGGTTGTAGCAAAACAGTATAATAATTATAGTAGACGACATCTGTTGCAATCATTTAGAGCATTGAAAATGCATTCATGGAAGAGAGATTTACTTTAATAAATTCTAAAATTGTGGCGATTCATCAGGATAAATCAAGACCCATAGAGCAATGATCACATAAAAAGATTCAAAAACGTGCATGGTTGGGAAAAGACTCACACTCATGTTATTTTATAAATCTTTTTTATATAATTGCTTCCTATACAGAATCATCATCTTGATGGATTAGTCCTTAATACAAGTGATGATAAAAACTTCCTTCTGCATTCTTTTCCTCAACCCAAAAGAAGCTTACAAAATACTCTTTTAAGAACTTGTGAATTGTTTGAAGAAAGTTACTGATAAAAATGGAACACACGAGTAAATGCTATTGAATTTTTTTATAATAAAACATAAAAGAAATTATCCTATTTTTTTCCTAACCCGAAAAGCAGACACTATTTATGGAATTAATAATATTATATATATATATATATATATATATATATATATAATATATATTATATATATATATATATATATATATATATAATATATATTATATAATATATATATAATATATATATATATAATATAAATATTTATATTATATATATATATATACATACTATAATATTATAATCATATATTATATAATAATATGTATAATATGATCCAGAGATTACATATATTATACTATATATATATATATTGACTATTATAGATTCAGACTCTATTATTTCTAACTATTATATTTGACTAAGGAATGCCCTTATGCATACCACCACATAAAAGTCACTTTTTTAATTTAAAATAATAACAATAAAATCGAGTGTTAACACAAAAATCAATACACACAATACAGCAATATTATTTACATATCCTAAATTATATTAAATTCCACTAGCTTACGCCGTAGTAAACGCCTCCTACAGTGGATGTTGAACAGAAAGAAGTCCTGCGTTAAAAGAATAGTCCTGAAGTATGAAAACAAATTTTCAGTTGGATCAGTGGTAATATCAATATTTCTTTTTTATCATATTTAATAATTCATTTACTTTCATCATTAAATTTTGGTCACGTCTCATATTCATTTCACTTCTATTTATAAAAGTTATTACTTTGTCTTTGAACGATGACTCTAACATTTCTTCTAGATATTTTCTGAAACATTAAGGTATTCCATGTTATATATTATTTATAATTAACGTCGATCTATCATGTGGTTAAGCTGATCTTCTGCTGATCTACACAAATAATTTAAATGATGAAATTCAAAAATTTTCAAGAATATCGATAAAAATTCATCATCAACAACCATTCAAACTGAAAATTGTTTCACCCCCCCCCCCCCCCCCCCCCCCCCCCCCCCCCCCCCCCCCCCCCCCCCCCCCCCCCCCCCCCCCCCCCCCCCCCCCCCCCCCCCCCCCCCCCCCCCCCCCCCCCCCCCCCCCTTACTTCAGACTCTTCTTTAAGCAGAAGCGTCTTTTCTTTCAAATCCACCTGAGGAGGCGTTACTATGGCGGCGCGAAAGCTAGTGGAAAATTAATTAATTTAGATATGAATAAAATATGTTAATTGTGTGTATTGATGATTCTGTTTTAACAAACACTTTGAGATTAATTTTAAAATTAAAATGACTTTTAAGTGTGTATTCATAAGGCATTCTAGTCAAAACGTATATATACTATAATATATATATATTTACTAATATATAATATAATAATATATATATATTCATAATATTAATTATATAGATAATATATACTAATAATTAATATTATATATATATAATATCATATATCATAATTAATTATAATAATATAGATATATATAATATAGTATATAGTAATATATAAATATATATATTAATATATTTAATATATATATATAAATAAATATATAATATATATATTAATATATACGTATATATACTATTATAATATATAATATATTAATATATAAGTATATATATATATATTATATATAAATATTTATATATATATTAATATATATATATATTATAATATTATATTATATATATATATATATATACTATTAATATAATATAATTAAATATAGTTAATAATATACTGTTATATATAATATTAATACATTATTAAATTAAAATCTAAAAGTATATTTAAATATTTATTTATATTTATAGATATATATATAATAATAATATATATATTAGTATATATTATAAATAATATAAATATAATTACATTATATATATTAATTATTAAAAATATTATATAAATATTATATTATATATATACATATATATATAATTATAATATATATTATGCATGTATGATATTAATAATTATTATTATACAAAAAGCCAAAAGGTAAATTTAAAATAGTATAAAGTACTTCATTGAGATATGATATTTGAGGCTATTATAGTGATCACATTATGTAATTAATTATTATTATATTATATGTTTAAGTATTTTATTTAATTAATAGGAACACAGGTTAGACATTATTGATAATTGTTACCTTGCTGCTTATAAGAATACCTGTATAGTTAAAATTAGTAAATAATAATGAGTCACTGAATCACAAGCTCAGATAAGGTAATTATGCTATAAAGAGATCTGATAAAAACTCTTATTGCCGTTTATATATAATCTAGGTTATCTAATGAAGTGTTGTATATAATAACAGTATATGAATATAATTTAGTGGTTATTTATTATCGGTAGTTAAATTTAATAATAATTAATTGAAAGCTATTATATTATATAAAGTCACATAATAAATAATCACCAGTATAGATATTATAACTCATTCACCATACATTCTTCACATTCTAAATAAAATACTGGAATAGATAACTCTATCCAGTCAAATGAATAAATAAATAATAATATCTAATATCAAATAGAATAATAGATCTAAGTCATAAACTCTCCTAAAATACAGGAGATAACTAATAATAATAATAATAATAATAAAAATAATAATAACTATCTCTATTATAAAGCTTCACATAAAAAAAGATATACTCACAATAGGATATAATGATGAAAATGGACACTGCCTATTACTCATACACAATAAATTTAATCAAAATTCAACTTATTACCAAAACTACACGTCATCAAAACATAATATAAATAAATTACAATATACAGTATAATTATATTAATCTTATAATTCGTGTTTTCAGTCATCATAAATCATTATAAATTAAATAATAAATTAATTATATTAATATAATAATATATAATTAATATTTAATAATAATAATAAAATAATAATCATAATTATAATAATAATAATAATAATTAATATATATAATATATATATAAAAATTATAATATAATAAAAAAATCAAAAATTAAAAATTTTCTTTATTTATACAGTAAGGCTCGTGCCTAGAACACAAATAATGAAATTGGTACATAAAAACATTACACATATAAATTTAATAAGATTAATAGTATATTATATATCAATCTTTAAATAACCAAATAATCTTATAAATCAGAGGCAAATGTCATCACTCAAAACATCGAATAAATAGGGCTAGCTAATTACAAACACTCACAATTAATGTGACTATATTGTAACTCCGAAACATATATATAACTTTCATTATTTCTTAATATATATCTACATAAATTGGTTAATTACCAATATATTACTTAATTTTGATATATACGCATTACAAACTAATGCAATGTCAGTATCATCCTATACTTAAAATAATAGCTAATAATTTAAAATTGATTATTAAATAATGTATATTAAACAAAGGAGTACCTGTATAAATATAATTTAGTATATAAATAACCTTACTAATACTCGTGACTATATCACGATCATAAAGTGTAAAAACTTAAGTTATTTGTACATATTACACCAATAAATTATGTATATATATATATATACTATATATAACATTACATAAATAAATATAATTAGCTAATAATAAATCATTACAAATTCATTTTAATAGAAAAGAAGAAATAAAAAATGTAATAAATAATATCATAACGTTAATTATTAGAATACAAAGTATATATTCATGAATAAAATAATATATAGATCATATTAACTAATAATAATAATAATACTAAAATCAATAATAAATAATAATAATAATTAATAATAACTAATATAATTATAATAATAATAATACACATGAAATATTTTCCTGATAGAATTTGCTTAAATTTCCAGATAGAAATTAAACAATGTCTAATTAATAATAAATAATAATAATAATATATAATATAATAATAATAATTATAAATAATAATATTAATAATAAATAATAATAATAATAATGATATCTATATATTAAATAATATAATTAATAATAAATTGTACTTAATAAATAATCAATAAATTAATTTAATTATAATCCCATAAATAATTAATATCATATCAATCTCTATAAAGAATATATAGATATATAATATATAATATAGTATAATAGAAATATATAAATAATATTAAATTAATATACTAATAATAAAATATAATAATATAACAATATAATAAATAATTATAATAATTAAATTGTGTAAATTAGTGATAAAAAAAAATTATATTATAATAATAATAACTATTTAATTAATAATAATAATAGTAATAATAACAATATAATAATAATAATAATAATAATAATTAAATAATAAAATTAATAATAATAATTATTAATTATAATTAAATTAAATATAATATAATAATAATAATATAATAATTATATATAAATATATTAAGATTTATAATAATATATATTATATAATTAAACTATAATAATCATATAATCTAATAATAATTCGTAAATTAAATAATATATTAAATAATATTAATAATATATTATAATATATTACATATTATGTAAAATATGAAATGAAATAAATAATCTATGTAGTTATAAATATTCTAAAGTAAATTTATTGTATTTATTAAATCTTTGATTTGCAATAAAGTAAATCCACGCTTTCGATACATTATTTTCCTTATGTACTTCATAATATCATTGTAATTTAAAAGTTTAAAAATTAGAATAGAATAAATATAAATTTAATGGAAGATATATAATTTACTCTATATATATTTTATATAATATTAATATTCTCGTTATCTATATAAATAATATATTATAAATATCTATTATGTCAAATAACATTATAATAAATCAATCATCATTTAAACTATATATCAACTAATAATTATATTATAAATAATATAATATATATAATTAATATTATAATAAATAATATAATTACATAATATAATAAATAATAAATATTATAATAATAATTATATATTAGTTAATAATAATTAATCTTAATAATTAATATAATTAATAATTATACTATTATTGGCTAACAAGTATTAAGCAGCGAAAATTTAGTAATATTTAGAAAATTTAATATTTAAATATATACATTTAGTTTTTTATATATTATTGTTTATTTATTACAAAGTTAATATAAATATTATTTAACAGTATTTAAATTAGATTTCTAAAAATTATACATGTTTGAAAATTATAATCATTAAAAAAATATGTATAGATTATCTTGATAAAACTGAAATAGTGTATTAATTGGAAGATAGAAGATAGATAATAGATTTAACTCATCATTCACACTTTGCCTCTCTCTCATTCTATCACTTTCTCTTTCCTCTGCACAAGCTCTCTTATCCTACTTCTCTCTCTACACTTTATCATAGACACATAGATAGAGAGAAAAAAACCTTATAACTCATTCAATAGTATGTATGTTGCTAATACTCCTTAAATAGTTGCATATCCACCCATTTACTAAGACAAAATAATCATGCGATAGACATACTACACGAAAAAAAAAATATATAGGCAGATGTTATAGCTATATATCACGTACACACATCATCTACAACACATACTCATATCACTAACCATCTCCTCATCACACGCCTAATACACACTAGATCTACTACATACAAAACAATATACTTATATATTAATAGTAATAATATTATTAATATATATATATAATATATATATATTAATATTTATATATATATATATATATATATATATAATATATATTATATAATATATATAGTATATACTATATATATATATAGCTATACTATTATAATATATATATATATGATATATATATTATACATACTAATATTTATATAATAATATTAATATATATATATGATAAGCGAAGAAGAATTATGTATTTAATTTGAAAGCTACCACAATGTATTTTTGTGTGTTCTATTGAAGCCCATTATATTATTATCAGTGATAACTAGAAAACTAAATTTCTCACTTTATGAATATGTAAAATTCTGCTTTGATATTGTAACTCATTCTACTTCATTAAATAAATAGGACTAATACTCAAATCTCCCAAAACGCTAACATGATACCCACTCTCATCCAATAATCTGCATTTATTATCTCACCTATTTTCAATTTATCCTCCTATCCTCTTCTATCATATATAATAATATTATATATATTATATACTATATATATATATTCTATATAATATATTATTAATTTAATATATATATATATATACTATAACTTACGTTATATATATAGATAAATATAATAATATTTATTATATATATATATATATATATATATATAACTATATATATATATATTATACATTAATATTTATTATATATTAAGAGTAGAAAAAAAACCTTATTTATAATCGACTATGAAATGCTGATTTAAAAATTAAATAACCTTGCTTGATGAGAGAATTTATCTGTCATACTAATTATGTCAATAAATAAATTTATTATTATATCAAGTGAAATTCTAAATTATTATAATTAATAATTATATTATATATAATATATATTATATCTATAAATATTATATATAATATAATATATTAATACTAATATATTATAATATAACTATATATTACTTATATACACATTTATATATAAATATATATATATATAATTTATATATTTAATATATTATTATATAATTATTAATATAATATATATATATATATATATATCAATATTATCAATATTATAAATAAATATTAATATATATATTTATAATATCTAATATATATATATATTAATTATATATATTATATATATATAATAATCTTACTAATATATTATATAATATTATATATTATATATATATATATAATATATCATATATAATTATATTAATTAATATATTATTAATATATTACATAGTAATCAATCCTGTATACTATTAATTATATATTATATTATATATATATTATATATATATATAGTATATAATTTATAGTAATAAATATATATAAACCAAATACAATAACCCTTAATCTAATATGGCAATGAAGAATCTATAAATATCTCACTGCAATCCAATGACCAATCTCTTTCAGTTTCCATAAACCCCAATATCAATCTTTAAATGTCTTCAAATACCTTAGCATAACAGCGCTGCATATCGTTCACAGAAATATTCTCGCCTAACCGTATTTCTTCCTAGAGGTATACGTTTCCAACTTGGTGATTCTACTCTCTTTCATATACGCTATATAGAGAGTACTTCAGAGTATAGCTTCTCAATTTGACCTCACTGTTTTATATGTTACCATACTTGGGAAATAATATTTATACTTGTACAATAATTCTCTTTTTAATATTAACGTTACGCGTTGCGTTCCTATAACATGCTTTTAGACTAGTAATGTAACCAAAAAGTTAGTTCCTCATTTTTTACTCAGGGTCTTTTCTATGTATTTTAATCTTTCATTTCTTTACCAAGGTGTTTTTCTTATTTTTCCTGTCGTTTTCATTTTCTTTTGTCGTATATATATGTCTGATTTTGATAGTGACATATTAATTAATCTTCTACTTCCATTCTTCTCCTATTTCAACTCCATATAACGGTCAGATCTCAGATCTGTAGAGTCAATTAATATAATAGGCATATAAGATTCTCTTCATGTATTGTAAATTATCACTTCGGGCTCAAATATTATGGTATATATAAGAGAGCCATTTACTAGTTATAAGAATATTTACTAATTGTTCTCTTCTATACCTAATGACAGTTCACTCTCTCAATCATATCTTAGTTGCGTTAATGAACACAGAGATAACAGACAAACGTTAAAAAAAGAATTCTCTACATACTCAATTGTTAGCAATTCAGGTGGGAAAATTAATTTCTCTAACTTTACAACATTATTCGACTCAAAATCAACTTAGGAAATTAGATTTGGTTCTTCTTTAAAGGCAACATTTCACTGGTTTCTGTTTCGGTCATCGCAAGGCACAAAGGATCCCCACACCAATGAAAGTTTTTCCAAATTAGCACCCTGCGCTACAACTCATTTCACAAATTGATATAATAAACGGGTTT
>JABUQX010023900.1:0-10593 GCA_015478945.1 Trachelipus rathkii | reverse complement strand
TAGTTATATTTATTCACTCATTAACTTACTCTCACAGTGTAAAAGGATACGGCGCCTGATAGAAGCTTCCGTTAATAATGTATAGCACGATGGGTTTCGTTGGAACAAAATTAGCAAAGCAGGTATTTCGTATGGGACTGGGTGGATTTTTCTCTAAATTATGAAGAAAGTGCAATGCCTCTATTTAGAAGTAGGAGGTGAATATTAGGTAAAAAAAGCTATATCAGACAGGGATCGCATTACGTTACAGGATATACAACAGGACAACCCATCTGGCGGAGTCGCCCTAAAGAAGGTGCGAAAGTTACAGATGTGTTCAGTATGAGAAGTGTGGTGATGTAGAAGCGAAAAATCAGACGCAAAATGACGGGTCAATGGTAAAAAACGTATGAAAATAAGCTTTAAGAAAAGGTTAAGAACTAAAAGACCTCAAAAGTAAAAAATATGCAAATGAGTTGTATTTGCTATGTTAAGTACTAAGCTGCATCTTTTACATAATCATCATCATCATTCATTACTGTGACGAATATAAAAAGCTAAATCCACGTAACCGCTCATGTATACGGTAGCACTCCTCATTGCTTTTTATCGTTTCCGGGTCCTTGATTAGCAAGATTGCATTTTCCTCCAATCTTTCTATGTCCAGTACTGCTGCAAGAGTGAAGCCTGGATCTCGTTTCTCGGTATGACCCACCCGATTAGGTGTAACTGAAACCGATTTCAAATTCATTCAGTCATAAACTCCCAAGCATTCAATTGCAACTACTGATGTCCTCTCTGAGGTTCAATTATACCGAGGTACTTTGCGGAATCAAGTATGTTATGATTACCATTCTAAGCGTGTTTTTTATATTTCTGAAGAGATAACTGACTGGAGAGCCCGATGGTACAGGACCCTTTCCATCATCTGACGGAAATCATTAAGTAGTTACAGCAGAATCCAATTTTTTCTGCTATATGTGGTCTTCTGCTTTATAATCAGAGTTGAATAGTGTATCGTCAATGAAACTTCGATTAGTGGCATCAGCTGCAAATTATCCTTATAGAAGTTATATAGAACAGTTCTATTAAATTATCCGACGATGCTAAACCAGTGCTTCATCTCTCAGTCTTGCGGTTTGTTATAGTTTCAAAGGTACGAGGCTGCACATATAGGTACAAGAGTCTGGGTAAAACTCATCATAAGTACACATATCGAATTTTAGCTGGACGTGTTATAACGGTGACAGTCCTTCTCTCAGATAGACTTAGTTCTACCAGCGTGTAGATATAGAATTGCGATTAATCTCGTCAAGATTCCTAGAATTCGTCTTAAAAAAAAAGTAAAGCCTGCTGCTAACGGCTGTTATGCCTGAACTCTGTTTTACATAGTTGTTAGACAGCCTATCTCTTGTTGAGGAAAAGTTGAAATTACCTACTCTCAGAGCATTTGGAAATCGAAAAATCTCTGTTGAACACTACAGCGAAGTATCTTATCAAGCGAGTGGAAACAAAGTTGTTTAACTTAACACAGGGATTATCGAGTATCAATATCCCTAACATTGTGAATGGTAATCTGCCTCAGAAAGTAAGATGGTTATGTTGAACATGAAGGCATACTTCAGGGAATTGTTATAGAAAAATTTCAGCCTATATAAATTCACCCTTTTTGGACTTAGAGGTATCAGTTTGACTATATAAACGGCCTAATCCTACGGTCGTGGCGAACTTATGAATGTTGTATAGCAATGATTCGCATATCTCTATGTTTCACGACTTTTTAACGATCTAATAGCTTAAGCACTCTGGTTTCATGCAATGACAGCGGGATAACAGGGATAGATCTGAAGGAATACGCTAAGAATGTTAGTAATTGTGATATGTTGGCTTAGCGATCTCACCTCTGACCCTTTTCGCTTGTAACGCTAATCATTTAAATCCTTTTAAGAAGGGGTACATTATGGGTTAAATCGTCTCCCTTTAGTGGTAGCTTGCCAATGCACCATGCACTTGTCTCTGGTTTGTATTGCTGGAACATCCTCACTCCATTTGAAATTGAGAGAGTAGCGCAACGGTTTATTTTTGATAAGTTCTTAAAGATGAATGAGAAGAAATACAAAACTGTGTTTAAAATATTCGAACCCTCGATTTTATAGGAAGTCTTGCGCTATTGAACGAAGTATGGCATCTGTATAACCTAAGAGAAGGATCCCGGGTTTCGTGTTCAACACTTCACGATCGTCCACTTTACAACATGGAGGATCACTGGATTTCTGTTTATACGGGATAATAAATGGCATTGTGTCATACTGATTGATGTCTTTGGATTTAAAATTTATATTGAATCAAAAAATAGTGCTGCTCATTTTTAAAAATATAATATGATGTAGTAATTATATAAAACGTATGTCTTACCCCTGTTCAAATCCATCATGACTTCTAATTTATGTGGATTTATTGTAAATTTAGTTTCATTATTATGCTGTTTTTTAAAAATCTGTGTTTAAATTGAATTTGTAAATATAGTTTGCAGTGCTATAAAATTTTGTATGTAATATGAACTATAGTAGTTTTCTAATTATGTATAAAATTATTAATAAATGAAAATATACTGTTTTACTAACCTTGTAAGATTTATATATAATTATATATATTATCAATATATAGTAGTATATATATTATATTATATATATATATATATTATATATATAGTATATATATATATAGTATATTAATATAGTATTATATATTATAATATATATCCTAACTATTGTACACAGAACTGTAAAAGTTAATGATTACATAAATAATTTCAGCTTTGTTTTCAATTCTAAATTTGTTAAAGTTTCTGGAAAATTCATGTTTTTGTTGCGGGGCATTTTATTTTTTAAAGGTTGCTGGTTACAAACCTGTGAATATGATATTCAGTTGAGAACCAACACATCGTTAACCATGAGCTGTGTTTTTGTAATCATTTTTAAAATCCCCTAGTTCAATATATAAATATATTCAAAGG
This sequence comes from Trachelipus rathkii, assembly GCA_015478945.1. Taxonomy (NCBI): domain Eukaryota; kingdom Metazoa; phylum Arthropoda; class Malacostraca; order Isopoda; family Trachelipodidae; genus Trachelipus; species Trachelipus rathkii. Next base: position 7,598 of record JABUQX010023900.1, on the reverse strand, counting down.
TGCTGGTTTATTTTAAAACCTGGTATACATGTGTCGAATTATATATTTAGATTTTCATACTAGACATCTTTACACTCCACACGTGATCCTCAAAAATCCGCGATTGTATATTGCATCTGATAGTTGTCTATGGTTACATGAGTAAGAGCATTTCATGCTGCTAAGAAGAGGGGCAGAGATTTACGAGTACTTCGATATATATCATTAAAGTATATAATAATTTTACCTATTATTGATGGACCATATATGAGATATAAATTACTAAATCCAGATTAATTTAAACATTATTAATGCAGTCACAAACGATTTAAAATGAAGATACCATTCCCTATCCATCTTAAGAATTTCTTCCAAGAATATCGTGTTCTTTAACCGATCAAGATCTTGATGAGCATTCAAAGAAGAGGTTAATAAGCAATATTATAACGAACTATAATGCGCACATTAGGGTATGAATGTCAGCCCTTTACAAAAGCTCACAGAGGTGTATGGCACTCATGCCATCACGCACACACCAATAATACACATGTAAATGCTCGAATATCAGAGCATATATATATCATCAATATTTATGTGCAAGCAGACAACTTTCATATCCTCGTCTCTCTCTCCTGCTCTCTTCCTCTCTCTCTCGCTCTCTTCTATATATATATACTATGTATATAATATATTATATATTATTTATATATAATAATATATATATATAATATATACATATATATTATATATAATATATATATATATATATTATATATATATATATATATTATATATATATATATTATATTTATATAGTATAGTATTATTCCAAGTTTAATGAAGTTATTCTTTCTAATCAGAATGTGTTGTTCGGATAGGATTGAATACAGTAAAAGCGCCTACAGTACAGACAATAAGCAGTAAAGAACATTAGTCGCATAGCCAGGTAAACGGGAGGGGCGCCTCTGGGGTTTTTGCGCTACTAGTGCCTGTATTTTGAGTTTAGTAGCTTTAAGGTAGAGAAAAATATATGTTTTTATACAAAAAATTTACATGTGAAGCAAGGGTTTTGTATAAATAGTTATTAAAAAAAAAAATTAAGAAAGTTTAAGTATTTAAAAAAAAATAACTGTTTCATAGTAAAGAAAACGGATTACTTGAAAGTTAAATATAACTCAGTCTAATCATTTTTTATTAAAATAAAAAAAATGTGGTATATTATATCGTTATCAGCTACGAAATATATTTTAGCTGTTCGCGGCTAGTAATTAATTGCGGCCTGGCGGGCAATTTCGGGCGGGGCGCGCCCTGCGGTGCGCGGGGAATCCTCGTCGTCGGTCATGGCAACTCCTGCGACTCGTTTAGAGAGTTGAAACGTGATTCAGCTATAATGCATTCTTCCTCACGCTGCTTTTTAACTTCTTTTTTCAGTATGAAATCCCCTGAAGAGGGGTTGCTCAGATTCATTTGAGAGTTTTGGGAACCTAAAATGACATTATCAATGTTATTAAAACTATTATATAGTACACTGAATACAAAATTTTAAGTACTATTTTACTAAATTCGACACGCACGCGGCTTCCAAGCGCGGTGTCGTACTACACTAATACGAGATCTGGGCTCATTTGATCCGCTCATGCGTAGACCCTTCTTTCTTTTTTCCTTCTTCTTCTTTTTCCTACATTCATCTTCTTCTTTTTCGTCTTCTCTAATGCTTTTTTCTTCTTTTTCAGGGGGACCCCACTCAAGGGGAGGCCAGATATCAAAGGGTTGAATAACCCGAAAAATGAATTTCTACAAATTCCGTTGAAAAACAAAAGTGGCTATAGCATCTATTTGTTCTAAATGTAGCTGTGAACGAGAATAATCCCATCAGGCACCGAACCACGAAGCTTCCGCTGTCCGCTCCGGCTCCGATAATTGGTTCGCTCAAATTAGATTTAAACATATTCCGTCATTCTATTTGCATTTATTCTCTTTGCTATACACTCACCAGATTTCAGCTTTCTAAATCCATTTTTTAAAATTTTTAAAGGGGGTGGGGTCCGCCCCAATCTCCTTAGACGTAGCGGCTGAAACATTGGATGCAACAATGTTGCAACATATAACGAAGACATGCCAAGTTTGAAGAAGATACAAAAATGAGAGTATTCGTCTGTTTGCTTACAGATTATAATGCTTGGCTAGCCGTGCTTACCATAAATGACCCCCTGCTTTGGGGCCCCTGGAGGACTATGGCGTTCGGGAAAGTAAACTACGGGGATCTTATTTTGTGAGACATTCTTAATCACATATCTCATCACAAAAAAATAAAAAAATAAGAAATAAAAATAAAAAAGAAACTCAATTTGGAAAGCAAATACTTGTGCATTTAAATATTTCAAATTATGCTTAATTAAAAGAGGAAATGCTTCTTTCGAATCTTTTCTATTACACAAATGGTTCGTTTTTATTAGCAGTAATTGTAAATTTAAATTATTCTGTATATTCTTTCATACATTTACTCGATCTTTCCATTTCCAATTCTTTGTAATCTAATTTACCTTTCCATTACTTTCTTTTATATCGAAAGTTGATTCAGTGAATAAATTTTATGAAATTGAATGTGAACTTACAGATTTCTGTTCATCCCAAAAACTAGCTGAAGCATCTTCTTATAAACTCTTTCTAAGTCTCCATAGTTTCTGCATATTTAAATACTTCTAATATCCGTTCATTTACATGTCTTTCATATCCTTTCTATGAGATTTCAATTTGATTATAGGATGTAGTAAAAAAGACAGGAACAAAGATTTTGTTTTTTCAAATATGTGAAAAATCTTTTCTGAATTGAAATGTTTAGTTCTTAGATTAAATTATGAATTCAATTAGAACTACTATTTGTCAATGCTTTTGATAAAAGCAATCCAAAGTTTGACTTGCAAGGATGTTCATTGTAAAAGTGGCTTCACTCTTTCTTGCCCCTCGAAAAATTCTTCAAATATTTCAATAATTTACACAATTTTTCCTGCAGACCTCACTTAAGATGTTACTGTTTGGATGTTAGTATCTATAGTATCTTTAGAATGGGGTTTGGTTGTTCAATATTTTTTAATAAATAGTATCTTGACTTCCGATGTAGAGACACATTTTGAATTAACATATACTTCTTTATAATTATCTGATCTTATAAGACACTTGTAACTAATCAAACAATAGTTGAAGTGTTTTACAAAATATCTCCTAGTTGTAATTATATCCTCAAAGGATGTATTAAACAACTAAAAATGAATAAGTGTAACATCAGATACAATATACGCTCAACAATCGACAGATAGATAATGGATAATATTGGTTTGCTCACATATTGGTAAATCTATTTTATCTACGTGAAATTCGGATGAGGCTGACCTTTACCCAAATACCGGCTAATATTTCTCAAATACTTTCTTTTCATATATATTGTTTTTGGGGTTTATTTACTATTGTATATTTTAGTAAAATATTAATAACATGTTACAGAAAACAGAACAACAAATGGAGCAATTAAACTTTTATTCCCCTGATATATATATATATATATATATATATATATATATATATAAATATACTTATAATATGACTATATATATATATATATATAGTATATTATTATATACTACATATATATATATGATATATATATATATATATAATAATATATATGTATATAATTATAAATATATATATATATATATCATTATACTGATTATATAGTACAATATGTTTTAATAATTTTGCAGCTAACGTTTTTTTAAGATCTTTATATTTATTGCACAGGTTTAATAATAGAAATAATTGGTATAATACTTTTATCATCCAATTTATATTACGACAATTAAAATAAGAAATTATGAAATCGATTAAAATTGGCTATGCCCCAGAGATACTAACAGTAATTTTTATTATTAATTTAAATATCCGATTGAGTCCATTTTGCTAAATATTTATTTTTTTTTAGTTATTTTTTATATATAAATACTTTTAGGAAGCCCACATGAGAAAAACATGATTAATTCATTTTATTTATTTATTTTAAATATTTATTTTTTTATTTATATAAAGAAAACAGTTTAAAATGGCATTTAAAATAGGGAACAACATTTTAACTTTTCAAATCCAAAGAAAATAAGCATTTTAAAAATAGCTTTATAGGCATTTGATATTAAAATGTTTGACATTAAAATTGTTTCCCTATAGGAAAAAAAATCGAAAAATGCGATTTAAAATGTTTTCAGTTATTTCAAATCAAGATGAAAAAAAATTCTTGCAAATCAAAAACAAATATTTAATACAGGTATGAAAATATCAGAAAATGTCAAAACATAAAATAACTAATAACTATAAATAATATAATAATAATATATAATTAATCAATGTAATAATAATAATAATATAATAAATAATAATAATAATAATAATATGAGAATATAATCAAAAATAATACTTTAATAATAATTAATAATAATAGATAATCATAAATAATAATATTTATAATGATAATAATAATAATAATACATCATAATAATAAATCAAATATAACTAATATTATAATATAATAATAATAATAGATTAATAATAATAATAATAATAATTATAACATATAATATAATATAATAAATTACATAAATAATAAATAATAAATAATAAATAATGAGATAATAAAAAATAAATTGATAATTAAATAATCAAACAAATAATAAAATAGAAAATAATGCAATGATGCGTTAATAAATAATAAATAATAAATAATAAATAATACAATAATAAATAAATAATAAATAATAAATACATAAAATAAATAAATAATAATAATAATAATAATAATAATAATAATAATAATAATATAATAATAATATCATGATTCTTGTTAGGAGAGGAATTACCACCTAAAGACCTATGAAACGTTTAATAACTTTATTCCGCTTATATTGTAACTAATACAACTACCTAGGGTTGGAAAACGCACCTGGGAGGTGCAGTGCGGTGCGGTGCGTTGACGACGACACAATTTCAGTGTCCCGGTGCGGCGGGGTTGTAAAAACAAAAATGTGATTGTTCGACGTGCGCATTGCAATAGAGATGGTGCTGTGTGGTGCGATGCGATACTGGTTCAAGATCTCCTGCTGCGGTGCGGTGCGATGCTGGTTCAAGACCTTCTAGTGCAGTGCGGTGCGGTGCGGCGCTCGGCCAACCCAACGTTGGGCCAATACGATCAAGTACAGCAAATAACGATGAAAAAATTTCTCCCTTTTAAAATGAATTTCAATTCGAATATATTATTTTACTTCCAATAAATAATTTTAATTTATTTTATTAAATAATTTTAATTCATTTTAACTAATTATATTATTAATTTATCATTATTAATTAATTACGTAATTGCAATGTAGTGACACTTTTGCTTTGAGGAAGAAAGTCATTTAAGTGATTTAATTATTTTATTCATTCATATATATTATTTATTATTATTATTCTCATAATTATTATTATTCTATTTCATTATTATTATTATTATTATTATTATTATTATTATTATTATTATTATTATTCTTGCGTGATGAAATTTTTTTTACTGTGATTCAAAATATACGAAATAAAAGATTTATAAAAATATTTTTATATAATTTGCTGGAATTTGCCATTATATAATCATATTTATATTTATATACTATATCACCATCATATAATATAATATATTATATTATAGTATCTATATTTATACATATATATCTTACCATATATAACTTATAAATACCCATAATATAAATATTACGTACCTCCAAAGCAAAACCTAATATATATATTATATACAGTACGCTATCTATATATGACAACTCTACCAGTCAAAAGCATATCTCAAAAGTTCAAATAGAAAGCGAGATGGTGCATGGGTCTAAACCTGAACGTAAGAAAACAAAAGTTGATGACAACCTTTAGAAAACAGCAGATGTTGCATAAAGATCAAAAATGAAGAAATTAAGCCGGTCTAATACTTCAGTATTTCTAGGTTCCAGGATTGACAGAAGTTGAGTGGGACACTGCGTCGGAAATCAAGCGACGATCGGCTATTGGACGGAGTGCGATCGTGAGCATCAAAATTATCTGGAAAAGTAAAAGTATCAAGACCAGGCTGGTCGGGGCGATCGTTTCTCCAACAGCTACCTACGGATGCGAGAATTCTACGGTTAGGAGGAGACAGGCGGAGAATCGATCCCTTCGAGATGTGGTGCCGGAGATGGATTTTGCCCTTTCCTTGGTCGGTAAGGGTTGCCAACAAAGAGTCCTGGATCCGAATCAGGCAGGGACCTCACAGAAGCCAGCGAGATCACTTTAAAGGCAAAATGTTGTCGTAACTTCAGTGATGCCTGCAGCAAGTGATCAATGGGGAAGTCACTCATGTTGGGAATAATGTGTGGAAATAGGGGGAGGTGAACGGGTGTTAGCTCGACGCGATCAAAAATGATACCGGTTGGACCATGAGCGAGCTTAAGGAAGCGGTAATGAACAGAGCTGTTTGGAGAGATATGATCCATGAGTGACCGAAAATCGGCGTCAATTGATAATATTTTATTATAATATATATTATACTATTTATAGGGAATTGTATATTTATATAATATATATATTATACTACATGTATATATATTATATATAAATATATATATTATATTATAATATATATAATATATGATTATATACATATCGTATATATATATATATAATATTATATATCTATATTATATATACTAATATATATAAATATACTATATATAATAGCAAAAACGATTAAATCTATCACGTATAACTCAGGGTCATTATTGGTTCTTGAATAGTCTGTTAAAATTATACGAAAAGAATAATACTTAACCAACAGGAAAATCATGGGTTAACAGCATTGATATTAAAATGATTAAGGGATTAATTTTTAGACGAATTTTGCTAAAAAATAGTCCCGTTCGTAATAATTATATATATATTACTTAGTTATATATATACCTTTTCCTATATAGGTAACCGCTATACAGATATATTATATAGATAATATTTTTATATATAAACTAATAATATGTTATACTTAATTTTTTATACTGCATTTATATATAATTAATTATTCTTTTTAATATACTATTATATATATATATATATATATATATTATATATATTATATATATATTATATATATATATATATAATATATATATATAGGAGGCAATATATTTATATATATATAAAATTATACATATATATATTATAACACTATATATATATATATATAATATACGCTCTTATAACTGAGTACCGTTATATTATATATTATAGTCAAATAAAATATATATATTATATATATATATATATTATAATCACTTTTTAAATGTTTAAATGTTAGAAACGTTCTATTTTTTCTTTTTTTTTAATATCGAGTTGGTGTATAAATTTTACAAAGGTGAATTGTTCCAAACATTGACATCATTTACAATTCTGAATCTTTATATTTGGATTACTTTTTTATTTAAGTTTTTATATTCACTACTACCAAGCTGCATATATGTTCCGTTGAATCAATCATTTATACACTTCAGTTATACGGGAAAAAAGTA
>JABUQX010023899.1:17500-28850 GCA_015478945.1 Trachelipus rathkii | reverse complement strand
TCACTTTAGCAAATAGTTAAGCATAAAATCCATTTTCATGTTTAGAGTTGGTATTTTCTGAAAGGAGGCGGAAGTTAAAAGAGATAAGCCTCAACAAAAACTTTACTTTATTCGCTTTACTCGTTAGGTATTCATGAGTTACGGTATGGTTATGAACATTTTTTGAATCAATGTTACTGTGTCAATGTAATATTAACGTTAATATGTTAAAGATATGCTTGAAAAAAGTATAAATGAGGATTATACTTTTTGTATGTAAGTTAGTTATTTACCGGGAGTTAGTGCTGGAACTTTGTTTAATGTTAACAGTTTATTTGTGTGTAAGTTGTGTTAGCGGTTTGTCTTTGTACATTATTTTCCTAGTTCATATGATGCAATGTTAGCTTTATTAATGTGAAAAACTTGTTATGTTAGTATACATTTGGTTTGATCAAAAGTTAATCCATAAAGTTAGGATATATTTAAGTTAAATGTCAAGGATTAATTTTTAAATTAACGTTAATATGTTAGAGATATGCTTGAAAAAGTAAGATTAGGTTACTTTACATACCATGTAAGTTTTACTTTACTGGCGTTAAATGTGAACTTTGTTTATGTTAACAGTTTATTCGTGTGCAAGTTGTGATAGGTTTGTCTTGGTGCATTATTTCTTAAGTTCATGTTTAACGCTATGTTTAGGCTTTTTGAGTGGAAACTTTGTTACGTCGCATACTTTTCGCTGGTCTGTATGATAATTAACCAATGTTGTGAGAAATTTTAATGTTAAATGTTACTGTGTTAGTGTCAAGATTAACGTTAATATGTTAGAGTTATGGTTGAAAAAAGTAAGATTAGGTTACGTTTTTGCATACCATGTAAGTTGCTTTACTGGTGTTATTAGTGTGAACTTTGTTAATGTTAACTGCTTATTCCTGCTTAAGATGTTTATTTTTTCCCTTGGGCCTTATTTTTCTTAGATTTTGGTTTGATGCTATGCTGCTTTATTGTGCTGATACTTCAAGACGTTGGGATACTTTTCGCTGGTCTGTAATGATATTTAACCAATTGTTGTTGATAAATTTTTGCTAATGTTACTATGTTTAGGTAAGATTAACGTTAATATGTTAGAGTATGCTTGAAAAAGTAAGATTAGGTTACGTTTTTGCATACCATGTTAGTTGCTTTACTGTGTTTAAGTGTGGAACTTTGTTAATGTGACTGCTTATTCCTGCTTAAGATGTGTTATTTGTCTTTGGGCATTATTTTCTTAGTTTAGTTATGCTATGTAGCTTTATTAATGTGAAAACTTTATTATATTAGCATACTTTCATTCGTTGATCAGAATAATTAACCAATGTTGTGATAAATTTTGCTAATGTTACTATGTTAGTGTAAGATTAACGTTACAATGTTAGAGTACGAAACCAAACAAGAATTCATAGTTATGCGTAATTGTTTCGAAAACGAACCAAACAAGAATCACAGGTATTGCGTAATGTTTCGAAAGGGGGGAGTTTGAACAATTTCTCAACTTGTATTTGATAACTCTAGTGAAACAGGAACCACATCAGCTTCGTACATGTTCGTTCTGTATGTATTGTTAGTTACTTGAGTGTTGTTAAGTATGAAACTTTGGTTAATGTTTAGTCATTTATCGATCATAAGGTATGTTTAGGTTTTGTCCATTGTTGCGTTTATATTCCTAGTTCAGGATATGTCTATGTAGCTTTATTGAGATTCAAGACTAGATCATCAGTCTAATCATTGACAGCAATGGTTGTGATAAACTTTTTGTTAAATGTTACTATGTTAATGTAAAATAATAGTAATATGTTGAGATCGTTTGAAACACAAGTGTTGATATGGTACGGGCTGTGAGCAACGTCAGTTCTTTCCTGTTCCAAGTATGGTGTTTTGTTTAGGTTTGATTGTATACATTATATTCTTGCCAATCAGGTTTATGTATGTAGCTTATTGATGTGAAAACTTTGTTTATTGTACTGTTTTACTGTTTAGTTTATGTAATAATGTAAATTTTTTAACGTTATAACATAAAAAGAATAATTTTTTAGTAAAACAAAAAGTTTTAAAGAAATAATATTAAAAATTAAAATTTTTTTTAAAAAAAAAAACCTATAGTTTAAAAAATAAAATTAAAAATAGCAAAAAGTTTTTTAAAAAAAAAATTTTTTAAGGAAATTCGAGTAAGACTTAACCAGAAGTTTTTATAAACAAAAGAAAAAAAAAGTGTGAAACGGGTTTGTCTATACATGTTGCTATGTCTGTTAGTACTGTTGTTAAGTAATTTACTGTTGACTGTTTTTTGTACATTCCTGTTTGGAAGTATCCAGGGTTCACAATACAATTTTACTCTTACATCACGGTATGTTATGTTTAGCTTTTATTGATGTGAAAACTTTGGTATGTTCAGCATATATTCGAGGGTTAGCATAAAAAAGAACATATTTTTATGCTATGTTTATCCCAAATGATACCGAAATATGACTGGAGTCAACAGATCAATAGATCAATACCCCAATAGATCAGGGTTGGAACGGGTAGGGGGGAGGTAGGGGTGGTTTGATTTACTGATACAACAACGTTTTTAGGGTATGTAAAAACACAATTTTTTACGTTATAATAAACATATAAAGAATAAAAATTTTAGTAAAACAAAATGTTTAAAAAAATAAAATTAAAAATTAAAGTTTTTTTTTAAAAAAAAAACTAAAATGTTTTCAAAATAATTTTAATCATATCAAGAAATGTGTTGAAACAAAAGTTTTAAAGAAATAAAGTTAAAAATAAATAAAATTTTTAAAACAAAAAGAAAAAAGATGTGAAAGGCAACGTTCTATATGTTTTGCTAGTTACTTCACTGTTGTTAAGTATTGAACTTTGTTAATGTTAACAGGTTATTCGTGTTTAAGGTGTGTTAGGTTTATCGTGTGGATTATTCTAGTCAGTATGATTCAATGTATAATGTTTATAATGTGAAAACTATGTTAGCGTTAGCCTATATTCGTTGATCGGTGTGATAATTAGCCAAGGTTATGATATATTTTAGTTAAATCATGTTAATCTAAAATTAACATTGCTATGTTAGATATATGCTGACAAAAGTGTGAATAGGTTACGTTTTCGAGCGCTTATGTTAGTTACTTTACTGTGTTAATGTGGGACTTTGTTAATTTAGTGTTTATTTCCATGCATAGGTATGTTCCGATTGATCGTTATACATTTATTATTGTTAACATCAGGTTATATGATATGTTAGCTTTATTGATGTTTAAACTTTGTTGCGTTAAGCGTATTTTTCGTTGGTCAGTATGATAATTCACAAGATTGTGATAAATTTTGGTTAAATGTTGCTATGTTCGTGCAAACAATAATAATGATATGTTAGAGATATGTTTGGAAAAGTGTGATAAGTTTAGTATTGTATGCAATGTTGTTATGTCCACAGTTGTTAAGTTTGAACTTTGTTAATGTTGACTGCTTATTCGTGTATAAGATGTGTTTAGGATTGTGAGTGTACATTATATTCGTGTTCTGATAATGTTATGTTGACTTTATTTATATGAAAACTTTGTTACGTTAGCATATATTCCATTGATAGGAAGATACATTACACAAGTTGTGATCATTTTTGTTAAATGTACTATGTTAAAATGTAAAAACATCGTGATATGTTAGAACAAGTGTAAGTAGGTTACGTTTTGCGCATGCAATGTTATTTACTTTACTGTTGTTAACGTATGAAAGCTTGTTAATGTTAACTTTATTTCTGTTTAAGATGTGTTAGGTTTGTGAATGTATGTTATATTCGTATTTCAGGTGATGCTATGTTTGCTTTATTGTGTGAAAAACTTTGTTACGTGCATATATTCCATGATCAGTAATGATATTTTATAGACAAGGTTGTGATAAAATTTTGTTAAATATTACTATGTTAATGTAAAAATATCAGTGAAATGTTAGAAAAAGTGTAAGTAGGTTCCGTTCTGCATTCAATGTTAGTTACTTATTGTTGTTAAGTATGGAAATCTTTGTTACGTTACATATATTCGTTGATCTGTCTGATAATTAGACAAGGTTATGTAAACATTTTGTTAAATATTACTATGCTAATGTATAAATATCCAGGATTGGGTAGGAGGGGGAGGGGTGGGTGGTTTGATTTTACTGATTTGCTTTAGGGTATGTAAAACCGCAAATTTCTTAAGTTAAAAATATAAAAAGCCTAAAAATTCAGTAAAATAACTGTCTATAAATATAAACAAAAATAAATAAAGTTTTCTTTTATGATATACAAATATTACATGAATCACTAGATCATAGATGGGAGGGCGGTGAGGTGGAGGAGGGTGAGAGGAGGGGAGAGGCCAGAGGCTCCAAAGGCCTCCAGAGGCTCTAGAGGTGTTTTGATTTATATAATAAAGGATAATTTTTTAAGTTATAACTTAAAAAAGATAAAAATACTTTAAATTGTTTTTTTTAATTTTTTTTTTTAATTTTTTAAAAAATTTTAAATTTTTTTTTAATTTTTAAAAAATTTTTTTAATTTTTAAAAAAAAAATTTTTTAAATTTTTTATTTTTTTTAAAACATTTTTTAAATTTTTTAAAAAAATTTTTTAATTTTTTAAAACAATTTTTTAATTTTATACTTTTTGATATTGCTTTCATGTGGTTCTGTATCGAGGATACATCATAAGAAAACAGAATGTATACAGTTCGTTGTCTACCCAATATTCAGTTTTGTGGGGCGGTGACCCCTTTGGATGGTGAAGGATAATTTTAACCCATATATGATATGGGTACCTTATATGAATGGTATATACCGAGTTTCATCGTTCTAGATCAATATTTCAGGTTTTGGGGTCCCAGAGACCCCCCATTTAGGTTGTGGTACGGTATTTAACCCATATCATGATGTGAGTACCTTTAATATGGTAAGGTGTACTACCGCGTTTCATCGTTCTACGGTCAATATTTAGTATTTGGTGGGGCTGGTCCCCGAATTTGGTCAAATCGGTTATTTACCCCGTATACACCTAAGATACAACGTAAAAAGGCTGTATATAAGTTTCGTTTTGTTCTATGTCAATATTTTCAGATTTTGGGGGTGAGTACCCCGTCTGGGGCACCCACAGTCATTTTTACACCCGGGGTCATCTAAGATACATCCTCAGAAGGTTGTATACCGAGTTTCATCACTCTAGGTCAATATTTCATATTTGAATGGGCTGGTCCCGAATTTGGTCAAATCGGTCATTTTACACCGGAATACATCTAAGATACAACCTTAAAAGGCTGTATATGATCAAGTTTCGTTGTTTTAAGTTAATATTTCAGATTTTGGGTGAGTACCCCGTCTGGGGCACCCACAGTCATTTTACACCCGGGGCATCTAAGATACATCCTCAGAAGGTTGTATACCGAGTTTTATCACTCTACGTCAATATTTCAGGTTTTGGGGGCTGGTCCCCGAATTTGATCAAATCGGTCATTTTACCCCGTATACACCTAAGATACAACCTAAAAAGGTTGTATATCAAGTTTCAGCTTATACATCAATATTTAATGTTTGGGGTGGGATCCCTTCTGGGGGATCCTAGACACCCTATACGGTCTTATAACCATCATATTCGAACTCTACGATCTCGATAACCCTTATAAGGACACCAACATTGTTGTTATACGAATGTTTATTACCTAACCCATGTAGATTTGGTGGGGCTGGAAATAATAATATAAATAATATAATAATAATAATAAATAATAATAATAATAATAATAATAATAATAATAATAATAATAATAATAATAATAATAATAATAATAATATATAAAAATCAAAGACTCGTTCACATCAAGCTGAACCAAACTGCGGTCGGTGCCCGAGCCGGAGTCGGAGTCGAGTCGGAGTCGGAGTCGGAGTCGGAGTCGGAGTCGGAGTCGGACCACAACACACCTCGAAATTATGATCACTCCGTGATCATAATTTCTTCGAAGTAATAATAATAATAAATACTAAATAATACAAACAAACACAAACAAACACAGACAAACACAGACAAACACAGACAAACACAAACAAACATAGACAAACATAGACAAAACCTTCGGTTTTGTCTGTTTGTCGGATTGATAGCCCTTCGGGCTATCAATCCTCCATATAACCCTAATATATCTCTATTCATTCATATAGAAAAAAGTGGCCTCGGGACTGGCTGACTTACTACTTATATATATATATATATATATATATATAGTATATATATATATATATATATATATATTATATATATATATCATATTATATATAAATATAATATATATTATATATATATATAATATATATATACTATATATACATACTATATATATATATATATATATATATATATATATCTATATATATATATATATATATATATATATATATATAACAAAAAAAATAACGGAGGTATAATATTTCCCAATTTAGTTTTTTTTTTTTTTAAATTATATTTCAACAGTTCTTATGAAAATAAGATAATTAATATATTTATTTCAACGGTAAAATACTGGTTCGAGAACTTAAAAAACATTAAAAAAGCTTTTGTTTACGGTTTCACGTGACGTCACAAGCTTAAGAATAAAAATGCAAGAATGTTAATAAAGGACGGAAGAAAATTAACGAATGCGAGCAAAATTCCCAATTTCACGAGGAAATTTCCTTCCATTTGGAAGAATATTTTATGAATCAAATGGGAAAGCAAAGAATTTTTTTTCCGTTTCCGTTTTTTTCCGTTTGGAAGAATTTTTGCCAAATCAAAAACTTCCTAATAAACAAAGCAAAATACATTCTAACTTAATCTCGGAGGGCATTCTCATACAAGGGCATAGATAATTGGAATAGTCTCCCTTAAAACATAAAAAATCTTCATAACTACTTATTACTGAAATACTAACGAGCACACCCCTATCTGCCTTAAGTTTTATTATAATTAATAATAATAATAATAATAATAATAATAATAATAATAATAATAATAATAATAATAATATATAATAAATAATAATAATAATAATAATATATAATAATAAAATAAAATAATAATAATAAGAAGAAGAAGAATTTATTATTATTATTAATAATAATAATTATAATAATATAATAATAATAATAATAATAATAATATAATAATAATATAATAATAATAATAATAATAATAATAATAATAATAATAATAATAATAATAATAATAATAATAATAATAATAATAATAATAATAATAATAATAATAATAATAATAATAATAATAATAATAATAATAATAATAATAAAATAATTTTAATAATTTAATAATATATAATAATAATTAATGATATTCTATGATAATAAAATTAATCTAAAATAATATAATAATCTATATAAATAATTAATAATAATAATAATAATAATAATAATAATAATAATAATAATGATAATAATAATAATAATAATAATGATAATAATAATAATAATAATAAATTTATTATTATTATTATATTATTATTATTATTTATTATTATTATTATTATTATTATTATTATTATTATTATTATTATTATTATTATTATTATTATTATTATTATTATTATTTTGTTATGATATTCTCTCTTATTATTTTTTTGAATATTGTTTCTCTGCTTTCCCTTTTTGTGCCCTTGTGTAATCAAGGGTTTTCTTAAACCTTTGTGAGTATTGTTAATCTCTCTTGTAAGTCTTTTAGAAAGTAAACTTCTATTCGTTTAGACCTTAATTTCAAACATAATTTTGATCTTCTGTTATAAAGTAATATTATTTTCATATTAAGAAATCAAGAATTCAGCAACTAGTTTGACTAATTTGAAGAAATATCTCTTAAAGAAATTCTCTTTGTTTCCGCTTTTGCAAAAAAAATTTTGGCTAGTCAAAAATTGAGACAGCTTTTTCTTTTTCATCTGATCAATATGAAATTTTCAGTTCATGTAAGGTTGGTGAAGATACACTTTTTTCAATTAGAACATTTGTTTTGTATACCAAAGAAATTAAAATATATAAATATATATATATATATATATATATATATATATATATATATATATATATTATTTATTATAAATATATATGTAATATATATATATATTTATATATATTATATAATATATTATATACTATAATATATATATTATATATATATATATATATATATATATATTTTAAAATTTTCGCCCGTGCGCAGAGGAAATCGGTTTTGTACACAAAATATTAACTAATTTAAAAAGATGTATCTCCTCAAAATTATACAGGCTTTCCAAATTTTTTTTATTTATTTAATTATTTTTTTTTTTTAAGTGAATTGAAATATTTGATTATCGTGATGGAGGAGTGCATGTGCTAAATAAATTTATCATTTATTAACACCAAGAACCACAGGAAATACATTTTTTAATCATAATTCATATAACGTATTCAAATACGAAATAAAGTATTAATAAATAATACAGCAATAACATTCAAATAATGCAATGTAATTTCCGGAATGTAATTCCCTAACATTTACATTTATCTCACTTATATATATATATATATATATATATATATATATATATATATATATATATATATATATATATATATATATATATATATATATATATATTATATATATATAATATATATATATAATATATATTATATATATATATATAATATTTATATATATATATTTTAATATATATATAATATATATATATATATATCAAATATATTTTTATAATATATATATATATATTATATATATATATATATATATATATATATATATATATATATATATATATAGAAAAGGAAAGGAAACAGAGAAAAGAAGACGGTGATTGGGGAAACCCAGAGGATGAATGAGTTTAACAGAATAAGGAGAAGGATTAGAGATTAGGAAAAGCCTGGAGGGTTTGGTTCATCTCCAAGGGCTTCAACAGGGATACGATTAGGTAGCTGCCCTAACTGTTCAAGGTCATTCTCGATAGAAAAGTGATAGTCAAGATTACCAGCTATATTTTGAGAATTAGTGAAAAGCCATTGGCGGTGGTAACCCTTGAAATTTACCAGAAATAATAATTTTAAAGAAAGGTGAAGAAGAAATAATGTTTTAATTTTGAGTTTATGTAGCCGAAAAATTTAGGATAGTCAGTTGAGTTAGGAGACAGATATACATAACAGATGAATTTAGTAGTAGATTGACAGGAAAGCTTGAACCATAAAGTTGAAAATTCTGAAGACTTCAAAGCAAAGATACGAGAACAAACAGCATCCTAAGTACAGAGGCACAACAACCGTCTTTGACTGAAAATTGAGGCAGAGACAGTAAGAGAGAACCCTCAAACAGCTGCATGAGTTTCTGTTATGAATAAGAAAGAGATGAGATTAAGAAGAGGAGAGGTGATATTTTTTTTAACAAAATGGAAATTAGTGTAAAGGTAGCTAAGATAGAAGAAATTAATAAAGAAAGATCATGCATCATAACAGGCCGACACTTTCCTGACGGCACAAACCCCACCACTGAAGGCCGTCAACTTCAAGGTGGTGATTGGGGGTGGGGAAAGGTGAACGAGGGGCTGTTTTTGGAAGCCTTCTGCAATAGTGTTTTATGGTGTGTGATAAATGAGAACCTACTCCAGTGTAAGAAGAATGTGCATATGAACACGAATTGGGGAGAGCCATTGGGCACTGGTGTGCCTTGGTACATACCCTAACACTCCATATATGCGAAGTGGGGAAAAATCTCATCGCTTCGGATACGCTACGTTCTCCCTTAAATATATATATATTATATATATATATATATATATATATATATATTATATCATATATATATATATATAATATAATATTATATAAATATATATATATATAATCTAATAAAGATATATACATATATATATATATATTATATATGATATATATATTGTGGTGACACTTGTTGACCGAGCAGCACTTGGAAATTTACCGCACCCAGCAGCATATCGCACGGCGGAGGTTGTGCACAAGCACATCGCACCAACTTGCACCACCTGACATTTTTTTCTCTCTTCACCCCTACGTTTCAAAATGCAACACAGCACCGGGATACTGAAATGGTACGCACAGTACCGCGCCAACAAAATGACGCGCACACACCGGAATGCGGTGCGCCGGCTTTTCAATATATTAGTTATTATATATATATTATATATATATTATATATATATATATATTATATACTATATTATATATATATAGTATGTATATTTTAATATATTATATAGTTATTATATATATATATATATTATATAATATATATGGATTTGAAATCTAAGACCTGGTAGTAAGAAATATTTAATATTTGAAGGTTTACGGAGATTCTAATTCCTAATTGTAAAACTTCGAAAATGGATGAAATGTATGTTTCAGAACCTGTAACAGAATAGATTGTGGTCAGTCCAGGTTGTGGAGTCGAGGTTCAAGAAATTTCCGACTCCGACTCCGACTCCGACATCCACCCTCTTGGAAAATACCGACTCCGGACTCGACTCCGACTCCGAACCTCGTTGAATATTACGACTCGACTTCCGACTCCGGACCTCACCCTTTTGAAAATTACCGACTGCCGACTCGACTCCGACTCCCGACATCCGACTCCCGACTCCACACCTCATAGAAATTATCTATATAGAAACTTAGTAGTAGTATATATATATATAATATATATATATATATATATATATATATATATATAATTATATATAATATATTCATATATATATTTATATATATTATTAATATATATTATATATATATATTATTATATATATATTATAGCATGTTGTTACCTGTGATAATGTATAGTAGTGTGACTATGGTCTGAAAAAAGAGGTATAGATCTAAAGTAAAATGGGTTCAGATGGGCAATCTTAGGGCGTGTTAGTGTTTGGAGAAGAATTGATAAAAATGAGAAGATTTGAGCGGTATTAGAGAATGCTGTGGTGTGGAGGTAAATTAGAGACTAAATGAAAGTACGTTGAAATTGGTTTCATCATTGTGGAAGGATGGATTGATAGTCGCCTGTGTTACAGCGGATGTTAGCTGGATGAGTGTGCTGGGAATCGAACAGCTGGGAGACAGAAGAAAAACTGGATTGACGTCGGTTAAAGGAATGCTGGAGGAGAGAAATGTGAGTTTGCATTGGCTGAGAATAAAGGTGCATAATAGTGCGTGTAAATGGTGAGGTTTGGTGAGGTGGTATTGTTGTGGGCCACCTGGGCAAGGGATTAACCCACATTACGAGATTGCCATAGCTGAGGTCCGTCGCTGTCCGTGAA
>JABUQX010023899.1:0-10000 GCA_015478945.1 Trachelipus rathkii | reverse complement strand
AAAGAAATTGTTATTGCCACATGTCTTCTCATTTTACGTTGATTCTCACAACAGTTATTCTCTTCTCTTCATTAAAAGAAAGCAGAACTTCTGATGCAACTTCCAAAATGCTTGAAAATGTTTCATCGATGTTTACTTGGAAATCTTTCAAAACATCACATTTTCAACATGATTAAGAAGAGCAGCTGCTCTCACTAATTATGGAGACTGCAATGTAGTAAATAATGGAAGAGTAGAGGAGAGTAAAGTTGAAGTCGAAAATAAACTTATAACAATTTGTTTGATTTGAGTTTTTTGAAGAAGGTTTGATATCTTAATGCATTCAAGCTCCTTTAAGGCCTCAACAAATGCCTTAAAAAAATTTCTAGGTCGTAAGTAACAATATATCGTAACTTTCCACCAACCTTGTTTTGCCCATTCGTATAAGTTTTATCCATTTTGTGTCTGCAAATCTTTCTTATTTTTTTCTATTAAAATAGTAGTCCGAGTTGGCAATCTAAATTAGTAACTAGTTGAATTCGCTGTGCCATAAACTTTTTAATGTGTTGTACTTCGCATGGATGTGAACAGCAATCAATATATAATTCCGCAAGATATTTTCAACAGCTTAAACAACTTTAAAACTTTTCTTCATTGCTTCTGCACCATGATATCATTGCCCAATCAGAAAGTTAATATTTATTTCAGCATTCGTAGAATTGCCTACACTATAGGATCTCCCTTAATGCTTTCAGCAGTCATTTGACCTAAGAAATCTTCACCCACCACAAATATATTAATATATACTCTTAATTTGCTTTGATTAATTATTATTTTTATTTTTATTAAAAATTAAAATAAAGAGAGTCAAGCCATCAAAAAAAATTTAATAGCTTAAATAATTTCAGGGGGACTGGGGTTCGAAGCCACTGCCTACGGCCTTATATATATATATATATATATATATATATATATATATATATATATACTATACCTTAATTATATATATATATATATATAATATCTATAGTATATGTAAAATATATATATAATATATATATATATATATATATATATATATATATATATATATATATATATATATATATATATATATATATATATATGATACATATATATATATAATATAGTATATATATATTATATATAAAGATATATATATGTATATATAATATATATATATATTTATGTGGGTAATAAATAGATGTTTGCCAATTGAAGAGAATTATTAATTAAACAACTAGCATATTAATAATATATATAATTATGCATTATCCATAATAAATAGAATACATAACATCTCGTGTCAAAGTTTAACATAGCAATTAACGTATGGGCGTATTAAGTTTATTTAAGAAATATTGAACAGGTTGATTGAATGTGAAACAATGTTTCTTTAACATAAATGAACAAAAGTAGATAAAAACCAATAAACATTTTATTTTTATTTTAATGTTTGAAATTTTTTTTGTTATAAAATAAAATTTATAAATAAAAGCAAAATATATATAATTTGGTAAGAATATAAATTATTCTGTTCTTTTTTTTTTCTTTTTTTTTTTAATTTTTATTAATTCAAATAAAAATAACGCTTTTTAACGTCTGACGAATGAATCATTCTTTATATATATATATATATATATATAATATATATATATATATATATATATATATGATATATATAATATATAGTATCTTAAAAATTATATAAATATATATATAAGTATATATAAAAAAAAAAAAAATATATATATATATATATATATATATATATATATATATATTATATATATATATATATATATATATATATATATATATAATATATATAATATATGTATATATAGATATATATATAGTATATATAATATATATATATATATATATATATATATATTATATATATATATATATATATTATATTTATATATATATTTATATATAATATATATATATATATATGATATATATATATATATAAGATTTTTATGAAATAATGATTATTTATAATGATTTCCTTATAAAAATTATTGTTTATATTGTACATAATTTTATTTCTTAAACATAAGACATATACTGAGGTCCTCTATTTAGGGGATTTCAATGTGCACAACACTGAATGGTTCCGCGTCCTCTCGTACTGATTTAGTTGGGAGGGAGCCGAATCATTCACAATTCTCAAGATCTGGAGGCAACTAATTAAAGAACCCACACACATTCCGATCGTCCCAACCAATTCTTGAACAACACTTGACCCGTGTTTCACCACTAGTACTTCTCTCTTTAAATACACCACTTTCGCTCCTATCGGTAAATCTGACCACAACCTTATATCTCTCAATTTTAATACTTTCTCTCTAACAGCTCCATCCTGCCCTATGTGTTTTTTCTGGCACTTTGATCGGGCCGATTGAGGGGCCTTGCGTCGCTTCTACTTTAGCTATAATTGGAAAGACTTCTTTGGAAAGACTTTGACCCGTGTTTCACCACTAGTACTTCTCTCTTTAAATACACCACTTTCGCTGCCTGCGCGTAAGATCTGACACAACCTTATATCTCTCATTTAATACTTTCTCTCAACAGCTCCATCCTGCCCTATGTGTTTTTTCTGGGCACTTTGATCGGGCCGATGAGGCCTTGCGTCGCTTCTACTTTAGTTATAATTGGGAATGACTGTTTGGACTCTGGTGACGCTTCAGCTTCTGCGATAAGGTGGGAGCTGTAATCCTGTTGATGGGATGAGCAGGTTCATTTTTTCTTCAACTACATCTTTCTCTCCTCATAATCCATGGTTCGATTCGTGATTTTCTCTGCGCCTCAGGCTAGAGACAGTGCGTATTTGGAGTGGAAAAATTCTCGTTCTACCCTAATCCACTTTTGCTTAATTTTCATTCAGCTAGAAATCGATTGCAGGGATACTCATCGTCGAGCAAAAGCGGGCTTCATCAAACGAAAGTGCCCTAACCTCCTGAGGTTCTCCTATGATAAATCTTTCTGGCCTTCTTGCAAAAAACATCTCTAACAACTTCTGTAAATCTGTCTTTCCTCCTCTTATCCGATCTGATGGTACTGTTGCTAATTCTCAACTGAAAAGGCCAATCTCTTAGCCTCTATTTCCTCTAACTCAACCCTAGAAGATTCTGGCATCCTCTTCCTCCTCCTCTTTCTCTCAGCGCTGTCCTATGGTCTGTTGCCTGATTACATTTGATCTGGTGGCATGCTCCTGAAATCTATGAACTTAAGGAAGGCGGGCCCGGATGGCATTACTCCCTGAGTTTTGAGCGAGGAGAGATTCCGTGCGACCCCGCCCCCTCGATTCAAACTTATATTCTCTATGCCAATACTAAATACCTTCCCTCAGTGGTGGCAAGCCCGCGCAATGTTCTAACCTATCCGCAATTAAAGAGGCCCTCTGATCCTTCTAAACTATTACCTTATAGCTCTCACTTGTATCTATCTAAGATCTTTGAAACCTTCTCAACTCTTCATCTTAGAATCATCTGAATTCTCATTCCCTTCTTTCCGATCCCAGTACGGCTTTCGGCGCTCGAGGTCTACTGCCGATATAACTTCCTAATCTAACTGATTATGGTTCCTCCTTAGGAACTACGGAGGCACTTGCTTGGTGGCGCTTACATATCCAAAGCATTTGCCGAGTATTGCACGCGTTACTGCTCCAAAGCTCCCTCCTTGGTTTCCTCCTCTCTTGCTTACTTATTCTAGTATCTTTCAAATCGCCGTCAATATCGGCTGCTTGTGTATGTGTGGGCGACTGTCTTCTATCATTTGGTGTTACCTCAGAGTTCTTTTCTTATCTCCACTTTATTCTTACTTTTCATAAAGATCTTCCTCACGCTGCACATCTAAAGCTCATATCCATTCGTGTATTGCGATGACTCGCACCCTTCATTCTTTTAACTCATTTCAATGTTGCTCCCTCTTTTGCTGTTTAGAATTGCTCTGCGTCTGATTTTTTTCGATTCATTCTCGCTGAATCTGTATAAGAATTTCGGGTGGGGTCGTCTCAACCTTGTGAATTCAATCTTTAAAAAACCCAACTTCTAGAAATTCCTCTCTCTAGAGACACCTTCTTAACTTCCTACTCTTTCGATGGTTCGCGTCTCTCCTGTTGACAATTTAAACCTCCTTAGGCCTTAACATAAAACAAAAAAAATGTCTTGGAAACCTCACAGCACAACGGTTCTGAGCAGCCTCAAAGAAAACTGGGAGTTCTGTTTAGCTGCGAGACTTTTTTTCCTTTTCTCAGTTGCTCCAGCTATACAAGGGCCTCATCCGCACTTGCATGGAGTACTGCTCTCATATCTGGGGGGGGGGCTCTAGTTTCACCCGGATTTTGGATGGGGTCGAGTCAAAGGCTATAAGGCTTATAAACTGTACTGCACTTTCACTTCACGACCCTCTATCCTTTGCTGCGTGCATGTTGGTGCTTTACTCTTTCTATAGGTACCGCAGCGGCAGGTGCTCGAGGGAACTTGTCACTCGCGTACCACCACCTTTACGAGGCCCTCGTAGCACAAGGGATGCTGTGTTAGCGCATGAGTCTTGTGTTGATTTTGGTAACTCCAGGCTAGCTCGCTGCGGTGCTTCCTTCTTTCCTGCCACCTCTGTTCTGTGGAATTCTCTTCCATTTTCTGTGTTTCCTGCTGAATTTAATCTTTCTTACTTTAAAGCCTTCGTCTGTGCTCATCTGCGTAATTTACGTTAGTTGATGAATATCTGAGGTGTGCAACACCCCCTCCTTGAATAGGGCTCTGCCAGTGAGCGGTGGTGACACTGTAAAAAAAAATATTGCAAAATGCATTTTTTGGTGATTATTTTTCTTTCTCGGGCTTTTTAAAATAAGGTTAATATTTCGTTTGTAAAATGAAAACTTAATTCAGTTGCAGGTCAGAGAGAAAAATTAATGGGTATTAGAAATTAATGTACTTGATAGGAAGGCATCGACCTGTTAAATATATTCTGAATGTAAATTTAACAAATAACCAAAAAGCAATAGCGGTTTTTAATACTTTACTATAAAGAGATAACTATTAAAAGGGTCATAACAACTGTGTTGCTGGTTCACCTGGCCTCGATTTATCAAAAAGAATATATAACTCCATGGTGATGAAGAGGCGACTTCCAAGTCAACAAAAAATCAACATAGCCGGTGTTGTCTATTTAGGTCTCACAATGTAAAATGGAAGCCATTACGTGAGATTTCAAAGGAACCTCAACCGAAACCAGTGTGGTGGGGGAACAAGAAAAAGAGATAACTCCAAATACTTCTCGACTACATAATTGGTGAACCCAGAAGTCGAACACCTTCTTAGAACCCAGAAGAAGATGAAGAAGAAGAAGAAGAACACCGTTCTCAAGAAGATGTTTTCAGAACATCAGCAGCCCTTAGCAGAAGAATAACCATCGCCTCCAAGACCACTCTCTCAAAAGATGACTGCCCACGACGACCAACAGCAACTTTCAGCAGAAGACCTGTTCGAAGGAGAATCATCCAGCACCATGCAGACCAGTGTAGACGTGAACATCAGTCTCACTGTTAATACTCAGGCCTACCAGCCTCAGCTTAATTCCATCGTCACTGATATCAATTTCAAAATGTCACAGTAACGAAAATCTTTAAGCGACATCAGACTGAGAAAGACGAGAACAAGTCATACCGCTAATCCTAGGCATGTCAGCCTCTCTTTAACGTGACTATTTTCGTCGGCTCTAATACCAATTTTAAGATGACGATTACCTTCAAGCAACATGCAGATCGGTGGAAACAGGAACATTAGTCACTCAGTTAATGCACAAAGCTACCAGTCTGAGTTTAACGTAAATTTTTCCGTTGACACCATGGTTACTAAATACTCTCTCTACTGAAGGACTCACAGATTACTTCTTCAAAGGGGAAGATCCAATATTCAGTTCGGGCTAAGCCCAATTTTCACCCCTCCTAAAAATGAACATAAAATTCGGAATTTTCAGCCAATTTTAACCCTATTAACACCAAACTGTAGCTTTTTGTCCTCTAAAACGTCGTTTTAGAGTGTTTTTCTGTGTATATAGTCATTCTTTCAGAATTTTCAATTTTTCAAAACCCATGTATTTAACATTTTTCGCATCAAATCCCAGAATTTTTCTCGAAATAGCTTCAAACTTGAAATATGTATAGATGGTTCCATTACCTACAAAAGTCATGAAGTACTTTTTTGATTTTTTGAGTTTTGTGCTCAGCGTTGTCCAATTTCAAAACCCACTTTTTTTTATTTTAAAATGAAAAATTGCAATATTTTTTTTTTGCAGAAATGAAATTTTCAGGGCATTTGTAGTCGGAAAAGATGCACATTTTTTACTTAGATAATTTCTTTGCATATTCATATTAGTTTTAGATTTGTTCTTAGAACAAATTTTCAAAAAAAAAAATTTTTTGAAATTTTTTAAAAATTTCCTTTTGAGTATACAAAAAATTTATCTAAGTAAAAAAGATGTATCTTGCCCGACTATACAAGCCCTGAAAATTGAATGTTGATCGAATGAGTAGGAAAATTTTTTATCAATTTTTCACTTTTCCAAAAATTCAAACGTTTGAAAAAGTGAAATATGAGATATTTTTTTTTTTTTTTTCTACCTGTCCAATCAACATCAAATTTTCAGCGGCTGTATAGTCGGCGAGATACCATTTTTTTTACTTACGATAATTTTATTATATACTTCAAAAGAAATTTTTAAATTCCAAATTTTTTTTTTTTTTTTTTTGAAAAATTCTTTCAAGAATAGGTGCAAGAAAACTAACTTGTAGTTATACAAAGAAATTATTTAGTAAAAAAATGTGCATCTCTCCGACACATATGTCCTGAGAAATTTCATCCAACGTCACCGCCGACAAAAAAAAAATGCAATTTTTCATTTTAAAAATAAAAAAAAAAAGGCGGTTTGAAAATTGGACAATCTGAGCACCAAAACCAAAAAAATCAAAAAATACTCATGACTTTTGTAGGGTAATGGAACCATCATGCATATTTTCAAGTTTGAAGTTTTCGAGAAAAATTCTGGGAGTTGATTCGAAAAATGGTCAAAAACATGGGGTTTGAAAATTTGAAAATTCTGAAAGAATTGCACTATAGACACAGGAAAACACTCTAAAACGACACGTTTTAGAGGGCCAAAAAAAAAGCTACAGGTTTGCCGTGTTTATAAGGTCAAAATCGACTGAAAAATCCGAATTTATGTCCATTTTTAAGGTGGTGAAATGGGCTCAGCCCGCAGCCCCAACATGACCCTGTAATAAGAAAAGACAAGAAAAACAGGTTAAAAATAGAAAGAAAGATTCATCCGATGTATGATATTACGTCTATGTCAAATTGGCGACCTCATACCACTGCCACTATATATATGATGATAACCTAAAGAAATGTTATATCACCAATCAGTATATATTCGGTAGTACGTACAATACAATCTCGACCACGTACCACTGCGACTTTATATATATAGTATATATATATAATATATATATTATATATATATATATTATATATATATATATATATATATACTAATTAATATATATATATATATATATGAATAGAAGAGGAAGCATAATTTGGCAACATTTATAAATGGGACGTTTCGCGGTATATAACGTACCATCATCAGCCACTGCAATTAATGAAAATAATATAATTTTAAACAAGAAAGATAATAAAATGCAACTAATATAAAACTGTAATAAATGACAGAAAAAAATTATGTAAATTAAAATAAAAAATCCATTATTTGCAAACCCGATAAAGGCCGTGTATCGTATTGTTAAAACAAAACCTCTTATGTAATAAAAATGTTACCATTCTTGCAGACATCTCTAGAATTCCGGGACCCTACGAAAACAATCGATCCTCGTTTAATATATCATTAAAATAAAATACAAATTCAATAAATGCCCTCAGTCCTTAAAAAAATGCTTATAAAGTTACCGACAATATCCAGTGCCCTTCAGTTTGCCGTCCTGGCATATTTGTACGTCCTCCTAAATTCACAAACCTGACTTTCGACTTCGACCCATTCCTCAGCCATAACCAACCCTCTCCTACAACTTGCGCTAAATTTATTCTCCTACATAAACCTATCACCTCTAACCAATACACCATTAAAGATTCCTTTGATTTTGTTAAATTCATCATCCTGGTCTTTTCCGAACTGCCACATGACCGGTTTCGATATTCAATCTCTTTTCACCACATTCCCGTCAGAGAAACTATCAACATTATTGCTGACAATCTCTTTAGATCTTGCCCCTCTCATTGAAAGTACAATAAATCTCAGTTCAACCAAGACTCCTGTACCTACACAGATGACACCGTTTTCTTTGAAAGGAACGAACTCACAAATTGACGTATGCCCATAGGCGTCCCACTAGCACAGCCTTCGCAAAAGCATTTTTATGTTTTCATGAGCAAAATTTGGTTAGAGAACTGCCCCCTTGATTTCAAACCCCTTATTTATAGACGCTATGTCGATAATTGTTTTTATATTCCGGGAGCCCCTTCATGCCCCTTTTTTCAAACATTTCTAACAACAAACATACTAACATCCTCTTACTGTAGAAAAAACACAGCAAATAAACTCTTTACCTTTCTTGACACCCTAATTACTCTCAACAATGGTTCCTTATCCACCTCTTTATACAGAAAACCTTCCTCTACAACACTAGATATTAATTTTTTTAGTTTTCTCCCCTCCAAATACAAAATTTTCCGTACCTTTAACTTAAGCTCCTCATGGTGGTCTTTCCACCTTGAAATACAATACTTGTCCCATTTTGTCTTTTGCAATCTCTTTCCTCACAACACTATTACAAAACCTAGTAAACGACTTTCTAATAACCATTTCCGCCCTAAATTTCAAGTTCCAACCCTTCCCTAAACAACTTATCTATCTAAAAATCCCGTCTTCGGGTCCTAGCACCACAAAACTTGTGAAAACTCTCAATCACACTCTATCCAATGCGTTTCCTTTTGCTGCTTATTTTTCATTACCTATTAAATAACTACAGATTTAAATTTTTGCCGCCATAAAGATTTCTCTTCTCTAACAATATGAAGCTCCTCATTGAGTATATATATATAAGTGCGGACTGCAACGTCCGCCTACGTGGGCCAAACAGGCCTTCAACTTTACTTGCAGGATCTCGAAACACCGGGGAGTTTCTTATAAACTGGTTTACCTATCCACACCCCAGAAAACTCATGCCGACACGCAATCAATGCCTTTCAAATAATCAACCGCTATTGCCACAAAATTTTTTAGTCCCTATCCCCTGCCAATGATCAACTCGACAAAAAGATTTTTGAGTCTCTTCACATTTTTGAATTAAAACCCGAATTAAATAAGCATTTATCTTCTATAATCCATCTTCACTCATTAATTTATATATATTTCAACAAGTAACTTTTGTATAATGTAATAGCTCATGGATGACTTGAAGGACATGAATCTATTAAGATGCATTCATCAACTCTATTAATGAAACCTAACTCAATCTTTTTACTTTCCTGTATAATGATCTAAAAGTATGTTAAGAGCTAAATGTATATAAAATATAAAAGTTTCATGACATCGTGAGCTTAAAGGAATGGGGAGTAATACAGCGTAAATAATATTTTGGAGTGAAATGAGCTGTAAGATGTTAGCATCTTAAAAAGTTGTAGCTAGGGGATTTATTATAAATGTTCAAAAAATGGCTGTATATTTTAAAACTCTGGTACACGTGTGCTAATCATTCATCGGATTTTCAGATAGACACCCTTGCACACTTCGCGATCCTTCCAGTTCGCGTGATTTTAAAATGAGTTTAAAGAACTAAGTTAATTTTCATCTGATCCCAGGCAAGGTTAAGGATATGAAAAAACATGTTTTTACATACCTTAAAGAGAAAAAGGCAATAAAATAATTCTCTACAATGCACATACGAGGCTATATAGAGATAAGGTTTACT
>JABUQX010023898.1:47500-52041 GCA_015478945.1 Trachelipus rathkii | reverse complement strand
TGTTGGCCTGAAAGTGGCAAGTTAATTTTAACAATAGAAATGTTAAAGTTCTTCACCTGGGTTATTCTTAAAAAGTTATAACAATTTATGTTACAAAATATGTGAGAAATAGCTTAAGTCAGAGGATAAAAAGATTTGGATATGATATCAAAAGCAATTAAAAATTATAAGAATTAAAAAATGATATATAAGTACAATTGTGTATCTACATTAGCCTTACCTGAATTTGTTGTTTTCAAAGAATTTTTTGCTCTTTGAATAAGATCTTGATAGCCCTTAGGTATCTCAGCCTTGTGGCTTTTGTAATCTAGCACTTAAAATCTTTAGTTAGGGTAAATTTGATTGGTGAGAAGGTAAAGAGAATATAGAAGATTTTAGCCTAAAATATTTGAATTCTGCATGAAGAGATAAGATAATTTACCTCTATACCCTTTTACATTTTGATTATTAAATTTGATTTCACAAGCACGACTAAATAGGACCGGTATTGAATTTGAAGTGAGTCCACAGTTGTGGACCTTAGTAATTTTTTAGTGAAATTTAGTGAAAATGAATATCACATGTAGACAAAAATATAAATTCCGCTAAATATAAATAAAAGATACTGTATATAGCTAATAGTTTTTATATCCTAAAATAAAATACTAAAATGAGCAAAATAGAAGATATATATGTGGAAGTATATAATAGTTTTTATAAAATTGCATAGGGTTTAAAAGCCAGGAATAGAACTAATAAAATGGTCGAAATGATAAACCCTAATGTTAATTATAAAGTAAGGAGTTAATCAGTGGGTATTGAATAATGGGTATTGAATGATAACTACTGAACTACACACAGGTTTTGGGTCGTTATCTAAGGGAGAAAAGTAATATGTTTGAGATAGTATATCGGAGAGCAGCAGGTAAGTTTTTTAAATTAAAAATGAGTTACAAGGATAGGTTAAAAGAATTGGGGATGGTTTCTGTAGCGGAAAGATTTTCTAAAGAAGAAATTATTTCTTATATTATGATATATTTCTAGTTCTAGTAGATGGTAAAATCTTTTGGAACATTTTGCTGTCCTATTTTCCCTCGGAAGGCTCAAATTACTATCGCCATTTTCAACTTAATGTTTCTGAAATCAATATTAGACTATAAAGTATTCTTTAAATTCACATTTATTTTCATTAACATTCTTTAATTTTCTTTTTCAGCTTAAAATTCATGAATAAACAGATTTCTGGCAGTGAAGTAATCTCTTAAAACTCAGGTGGCTTTTTACCGCCTCATAGTTTTAAGGTTCTAATAAAATTTAACAAATCAAATGAGTAAATTTATAAATTTTATAAATTTATATTATACACATGTAGTTAAAGACATTGTTTTATTATAACTGACAGTGTATTTAATAATTGTTTAAAATTTTTTAAATTGTTTGAAATACTCTGGAACATTTTAACTATGTTCCGAGAAAAAATGAAAACGTGTTATTATTTGAATGAAAACAACATTTACAATAACCACAACGACGTATGCCGCCATTAATTATTATTTTACCATCTGGACGTTAGTCGGACGTCGTTATCTGCTATTATAATTATTTCAGCCTTCGACGGCATTTTCATGATTTTATTCAATTGGCAAAGTAAGGAATTTGTTCTTATTTATCGTAATGCATGTATTTGTTAAAAAAATTTTAATATTTGCTTTATTTTAAAAAGTTTTGATTGGTAGTGCCAAGTCAGCTTTGTTGCAAATTTTGAAGCAATTTTGTTGGAAGGTGATTTTGTATGTATTTATATATAAAATGGTACAGTAACTTGCGCAATATTAAAATTGGCATAGTTCTCGAGAGTTAACATCACTAGTTAAAAGCAAATTCTTTTGAGTTTATTTGATTTTTAGATTTCAATCGCCTTCTAGCTTAGGTTAGGTTTTGCAATAAGCCGTTTGCGAGTTTTAAAGCCTATTTTCTGAAGCGGATTGTTTTTGTTTAAAAGTAGGAGAAAGTTCTAATTAATTTTGGATTAGTCTTTTATTTCAAAAAAGCCTGCCTGAAAAGGTGATGTAACTATTGTAATTTTAATAAAGCCTGCCTGAAAAGGTGATGTAACTATTGGAATGAAGGAAAAACCGTATTTGTGGAGGGTATTTTTTTTCCTTTGGATGTATTTGTTGCTGAAGGTAAGAACAGATTATTTTAACTCAAAAGAAAATGGGATCTATGAACACAGTAGTGGTAATTTTGAATGAGAACTTGTAAGTCCAATACTGTGAAACTTTCAAAAAAAAAAAGTTGCAAATTACTATAATTTAATCATGTGCGATAAACATGTATTGCATTTACCTTTGTGTTAAAATCGTAATTGGATGTAGTAGGCTATAAAAAATCAGTTTCCATATATTCTACCATGAAATGTTATATCTTCCTATAGTTTTTTTTTTTTTTTAAATGGTAAATGCCAGAGAACCATGCCATATCAATTTTTATGAAATTTGCTCAAAGCACTAAAAATGTGTGTAAAAGTGGAGTTCAACAGATTCTGATGAAATAATATTTTTTCTGATAATCAGGTTTTTTTTTTTTTATATATCTTTTGGCTCCATGAAAAAGTATTAAAGCAGTAGTGTCAAACCTCTTGTATATAAATTTAATCAACTAAAAAAATTTTTTTTAATTTATTTTGTCATTAAGTTTAGGTTGTTTTATTAATTATACATAGTAAATCTGTGTCTACTTAACCAAACATCATAACCTTACAGATTTTGGGAATGTAAAAAGAAATATATGAAAATGACTAATAATGTTTTTAAAAATATAAATTTGGCAATTTTTTATTAATATTTGGCACAGAGTTGCTTATAGGAATATCAAAACCTATTGATTTTAAAAAATAAATAAATTTTTTTAGAATCTGTTCAACTTAACTTTTACCAAAGTGTTATGAATGTTAAAATCAAAAAAATAGAACATTTTATTTGTGTGGAATACATATGGGTAATTGTGGAGAACTAGTGACTGTAAATACTATGAAAATTATAAACATTTTTAAAAATAGTTTTAAAAGTTTTTTTTTATATTTAGTATATATATATTTTAAAGAAAATTATAAAAATGTTCTGAAAAATTTAACTAGTTTGTTTTTATAAGGATAATACTATCGATACTTTTTTATTTTTGATAATTTTTATACTTTTGATTTTTTTATAGATTTTGATATTTTTCTGGTAATTGATATTTTTGTATGATTATCAGTAATGATTATATAGACAAAATTTACGTATATAAAAGAAAATATAAATTTCATAAATTATTTTTTGTTTGATAGAATAAAATTTTTATATATATAATATATATATATATATATATATACTATTATATATATATATATACTATATATATATTATATATATATTATATATATATATATATATATATGAGAGATGAGAAAGTTCAGTTTCTGTTACAGGAGAAAATTCTGCGGAATCGACTCGCTTTTCGCGTTCACCCTAAAAACCTCCAGTAAGAGGCCTAGAGCTGCATGGGGGACAGTCCCCCTGTCGTGTCCACCTAGAGGCTGGAGACCCTGACAACTGATTATCTATACCATGTCTACTCTAGGGTGTTTGTTAAGTTTTAAATCATAAAATGACTATATACTATATACTATATATTTATAATAATATAAATATACTATATATATATATAATATATATTATATATATATATATCATAATATTTATATATATACTAATAATCATAATCAAAACCTAGTACACAAAAAAGTATGAATGATCATGCCAGAATATTTGTTTCTTAAATGAACAGGAAACAACTTTTTGCCATATATATAGTATACTATATATATAATATATAAATATATATAATATATATATTATATTTATATATATTAATATATATATATATATATATTCTATATTTGAATCAGTGCCTATTTTCTGAAAATTTCTAAGTTCAAAAGAAATTTCTAAGTTCAAAAAAAAGTTTTTAAGAAATTGTTTAGTGGCAAGCTTTCTAGCATAATTTCCAGAAGCTTGCCACTAAGAATTTTCTTTAAAAACTTTACTTAACTAACTTTTTCTGAACTTGGAATATTTTTCAGAAATTATTCACTGATTCAAATCTAGATATATATATATATATATAATAATATATATAATATATATATATATATATATATATATATATTATATATATATTATATAATTATATATATATATATATATATCATATATATATAATATATATATATCTATAAAAGTTAGACTTTGTTTAGGACCCTACTAGTTCAGGTTATGAAGGGTCATTTCGCATCAAATCAATCACTATAATGAAAACTACCTCACCATCTCCGATTTCCATGAAATTTTTAACAATGCTTATCTTTATGGAGACTATGAATAATGGGTCATTCCGTATCAAATCAACACAAGGTTTAACCTCCCCTCCAATTTTTATAAAATTTTCAACAATGGTTAACTTTATGGAGACTATAAATAATCCCAAATTTCAGGAAATATATTTCAAACCATTAAGAA
>JABUQX010023898.1:22500-42500 GCA_015478945.1 Trachelipus rathkii | reverse complement strand
TTGGATGCATTACTGTAGTGTATAACAACAAGTGGTGGTTAGCTTATGTTCTGGAGAAAAATCAAGACCTTGATGAAGTTTATGTATCATTTCTTGAACCATCTGGTCCTTCTTTCATTTGCTTATTCACGAAAGCCTGTTGTATTATGGGTACCTATCATATATGTTTTGTGTAAAGTGAATCCTACAACCCCAACTGGAAGGTTTTATATGCTTTCAAAAGATGACCTTTCTAAAATGGATAATGTCTTTTCAAACTACTACCAATGAAAACAGGAATTAAAAAGGCAAGTAGTAAATCAGTTTTAAATAGTTTAAAAAGTGCAAATTAATATCAATAAATAGTTTTCTTTGTAAGATGGGAATTTTGTAAGGATTAATTTTCACTTTTTGATATAAAATATATTTTGAGTTATATAGTACTTAGAATGTTTACAATAGTTTGTAAAGCTTGCATTTTATTCAACCCAAATTTTTGTAAAACATTTTTAATAAATATTTTAAAATATGCTATGATCATCCCATAACTAAATTTGCCTGACATTTAACACACATATAAGGTATTTGCTCAATTTGTTTCAAAATTTTTAATCATGTAGCTACTTCTACAAATAAAAAATTTAATTCAAATTTGACAGATTTTGAAAATTTTTTCTTCATAACCGATCATGTGTTAAATATCATTGAAAAGACCTTGAAAAATGCTACAAAATGACACCACTCTCATTGTTCTAGCTTAACTAGAAGAGTTGCTATCTTTGAATATATGCTGGTCTCATTTTCCAAGATTTTTCTCGGAACTTTAAATGGATGTAGTTTCTAAACAGTTTGAAATATTTTCCCAAAATTTGGTATTAGGGTCATTCTGCATCAAATCAACACAATTATAATGAAAATTTTACCTCACCATCTCCAATTTCCATGAAATCTTCAACAATGCTTAGCTTTATGTAGTTTATGAATACTACCAAATTTTAGGAAAATATTTCTAACCATTTAGAAACTATTGCCATGTAAAGTTAGAGAAAAATCTTGAAAAATGTGAGACCAGCATATTTTCTCAAATTAAGATAGCAAACTCTTCTAGTTAAACTAGAATAATGAGAGTGGTGTCATTTTGTAGCATTTTTCAAAGTCTTTTCAATTGATGTATTATAACTGGGTTATGAGGATTTTTTTTTTCAAAATTAAGTCAAATTTGAATTAAAAATTTGTTGTAGAAGTACATGATTAAAAATGTTAAATGTCTGGCAAAGTTTAGTTATGGAATGATGGCTTCATATTTTAAAATATTTATTAAAAAACTTCAAAATTTGGGATTTTGATTAAAATGCAAGCTGTACAAAATATTGTAAACATTCTAAGTCCTATATAACACAAAATATGTATTTATATCCAAAAGTGAAAATCAATCCTTTGAAAATTCCCATCTTAAAAAGAAAAATATTTATTAATATTAGTTTGCACCTTTTAAACTACTTAAAACTTGGATTTACTACTTGCCCTTTTAATTCCTGTTTTCAGTGGTGGTAGTTTGAAAAGCATTATCAGTTTTAGAAAGGTCATCTTTTGAAACCACGTAAAACTTTCCAGATGGGGTTGTAGGATTCACTTTACACAGAATATCTATGATAGGTACCCATAATACATCAGGCTTTCGTGAATAAGCAAATGAAAGAAGGACCAGATGGTTCAAGAAATGTTACATAAATTTTATCAAGTTCTTCATTTTTCTTCAGAACATAGCTAAAATCACCTTGTTATTGTACACTACAGTAATGCATCCAAATTTATCATCTATTTGGAATTTTTGCAGTGATAGTGTCACAATTTCGGTGTAATATTCCATAGCCTCTGAAAACAATTTGTCATGTATCTTTGATGTGCTTGAATTCACTGGTAGGAAAGCATGAAATTGCTGTGTACCATGAATTGTTAATGCTTGCCTAAAACCTAAATTTTTTTGCTATTTTCTAAAACGATCACACAAGAAGGATTCTGATTACACATACACTTCTTGAGTTGAATATGCAAAGTTTTACTGATGACATTTATTTAACCCACTGAAAGAGTTGAATAGGTGTCAGTATTTGATGCTCATAAGATCATTGTAGACTAGCTTGTGCTGCGAGTCTTTTCACTGCACCAAGTCCATCACAAGTTTCTTTATCATGTGTTGTGGCTGAAAAATGCCATTCAGCTTCAACATTGAAATCCTCTTTATGAAAACACAAGTTGGAGATATTCTTTTTGATTTTATATTGTGCAGCAGGTCCATCAGAATAATAAAAAAATATTTTATGGTACCTTTTGGAATTTTGTTAGTTGATAAACCTTTATTGAAAGGTGTACACGGCTACAGTGTTATGTTGTAAACAATTTGAAATTATGACAATTTAGGGAGTTTTGTTTTTTCTTTAAAGTATATTACACAAGGATGTATAGTGACTTTATCATTAGACCAGTAGAAACTCTGGGCTTCATCTTGCACAAGTATGGAATAGCTCTGAAAAATCTAAGTAAACTGCAAATCAGATTCTTGAAGCTTTTCCTTTATGCTGTTCATAAATGATTATTGTTGTTTTGCAATGAAATCATGCTGCACTATAAGTGACAACTTATTACACCACAAAGTGTAAATTCATTTTTTCAATGGTCTCTTAAGTTGCAGTGATCAACAGAAATCCATTGATGGAACATTACCTTTTCAAAAGCATTGTTTTCAAGCGTCGTTTCTAGAAGTTCTTATTGCACCTTCGCTAGGACAAATCATAACTGTTACCAAGATTGTAAGCTATTGAGGGTGGATTGCACAACATTTTTGCAAAACAATGTCTATAGGTTTTAATTCGCCACTTGTAAGCACTCCTAGTTTACTATTTTCTAACAACTTGACATTTTGGTGAATTGTGCACACACATACAGCATGAGTACCGCTTTGACCAGTTAGTAATCATTTTGGCCTCAACTCCGCAAATTTAGAGAAACCAATTTTCATGTTGGGAAACCTTTCTTTGAATAATCTGTGGGCCTCTTTTAAGTTGCATAGTATAAGCCTTTTTGGAATTTCCTTTTTATATCCATCTGATTCTACTACCGTTATGCAATCTTTTTTTACACCTGGCATTGCCCTGCTTATGTCATTTTCATAAAATGAATGAACAATTTAAGCTATATCCTCTAGTAGATGCTTCCCTGGTTTTGGGTTTAGACTTAACAAAATTCCCTTTTCTTTTAGCAGTTTTTTGGGCTGCCATACCATGAAATTTGCGGTGCATTGAATTCTCTCATGATTTTTCATATGGACCACATGTATGATAGCCAAGTTTAGTATCATTAACTTTGTCCTAGTTGTGACTTCAATATTGAACTTTCAGATTTTGCAGAACTGACTGTTCTAGATCCTCACCATTATTGCCTGGTCTGCGTCTTCTGCCCTAAAAATTACGCTCCAGAGCGGAGTCAATCTTTTTGTAAATTGGATACTCCCTAACACTTGAAGAGAAATGTTGAGCCCCTCAACCACTTATGATTGCAATGTAAAGCTAGGGTCTTTGTCTGAGAAATCTGAGTTATTGGTATGATTAATATCGAAATGAGAAGTACAGGGATGGGCAGTGTTTCTGTTTTCTAAAACAGCAAGCTCTTTACAACTATCACAGATTGAAGCTACATGAGGCATTTCAGTTGCTGTTACACATGAATTTCGTAATCTTTAATATCTTTGTCCCGTACAAAGTGATTAGCCTTTTTTGTTGGATGGTTAAAAAACACTGCAGCCTTACAAATGTTGTACCACTCTCCATGATGAATATTTATAAATTTGTGCTTGAATATGAATTTAGAAGGATAAATATTTTTATTGTAATATATGTTGAAAATATATAAAATAATATATTAATAGAAAGAGTATAGCAAAATTAAAAATATTAGCAATGAAGTATTTCAGTGGTTGAAATTAATATCTAAATTGCAAACACCTGTGTATAAATATCAGTAAATTATACAGTATACCATACTAATTAAGATCTCTAATTGTACTTAAACGCAAAGCACATTAACATAGCACAAACTTCACTAACAGACTGACTCTTGACTATAGTATATTCCATTGTATGAGCCGCACAAACACTGAATACATGTTTCAACTTATCATTGGCAAATTTGTAAATGTGTTGATACATGTTTTTGTAAAACAAATATATATATATATATATATATATATTATATATATATATTATATAATATATATATAATATATAGTATATATATAATATATATATTATATATCTTATTACATAAATCAGTTTATAAAGGAGAAAGGTAACAGAAGTGTTTATTCAAAATTTTGGATTTTTGTAACATATGTATAAGGTATTTGTTAATTTGTTTGAAAATTTTTAATCATGTATATACTTCTGCAAAAAAAAAAATTTGATTCAAATTTGATGTAGATTTGGGGGGGAAAAAATATTCATAGCCCATATTGTGTTATATATTATTGAAAAGACCTTGAAAAATGCTATAAAATGACACCACCACTCAATATTGTTCTAGCTTACCTAGAAGAGCTGCCATCTTAATTTGAATATATGCTGGTCTTAAATTTTACAAGATTTTTCTCAAACTTTACATGGCTGTAGTTTCTAAATGGTTTGAAATATTTTCCTGAAATTTGGGATTCAGTCTCCATAAAGGTAACCATTTAACCATTGTTAAAAACTTCATGGAAATCCGAGATGGTGAGGTTAAAACCTTCTTGTTGATTTGATGATGAATGACCCAAAGCGTACAATTCTTACAAGAGCAAGAAATTTTTTTGCACTTCTATATTTTCTGTAACACTAATACAACTTGTAAATTGTAGTTACAAGTGTAATCTCGACCCTTTTGGACGATTTCCATAACAAATATTTTAACTTGTATTACATTAGAAAGAGTGAAAGTCAATCATTAGCAAATTTTTTTTTTTACAAGTGTAAGACTGCTTGTATAACTTTTTTACACATGCAAGGACAAACTTTTGTTCTTTGGGGATTTTTTTTTATTTTTCAACTAGTTGAATACTTTTGAAATCCTTAGGTAGCTTCTCTCACACTCACTCACTCACTCTCACTCACTCTCACACTCACTCTCACTCTCACACTCACTCTCACTCAAACTCACTCTCACTCTCACTCTCACTCACTCTCACTCTCACTCTCACACACGTTACACTCACACTCACTCACTCTCACACTCACTCACTCTCACACTCACTCACTCTCACACTCACACTCTCACACTCACACTCACACTCTCACACTCACGCTCACTCTCTCACACTCACTCTCACGCTCACTCTCACTCTCGCTCACTCACTCTCTCACTCTCACTGCTCGTCAAACTCACGCTCAGCTCGTCACTCTCCACTCCACGCTCACTCGCCTCTCATCTCACTCTCACTCACTCAGCTGGCTCTCCTCTCACTCTCACTCACTCTACTCTCTCTCTCACTCATCTCACTCACTCTCTCTCACTCTCAATCTCTCACTCTCTCACTCACGCTCACGCTCACTCTCACTCACTCACTCACTCACTCACTCACTCACTCACGCACTCACTCTCACTCCACTCACTCACTCATCCATATATATATATATATATATATTATATATATATAATAATATATATTATTTTATTATTAGAATATACCAAATTTTATAGTTCGCATTGGTATATTATACTATACCTATCATAATGAACGACTAAAACAAAAATATATATATATATATACACTTTACTGAAATTACCTGAGATACGAGGTGTCTTCATTCTTTATGTTTTTGCAATTATAAGTTTGTCCTTTGTTTTTCAAATTATCCTTCTGGACACATGGTACCAATACACATGGCTCTGCCAAAAAAATGGAAAAATTTTTTCTATGAATTGTCTTATTTCATGGAATTTTTGGTGGCCTTGAACTCGGAAACATAACTATTCCATGTCTCTCACCCCCTCCTACGGTAAGTAGGTTTTTTTTTTCACACATTCACAATATTACTTTTTTTTCTTATGCTCTATATTTTGACTCTCGCTGTCTTTACAAGGCTGTGTTTACATTTTGTAGTAAATGTTACCCACAAATATAAAATATTTTTAATCAAGAACTGTTAATATATATTATTATTACTATTACATCATAGTATTCACGGCTTCGATTGTAAGTATATATATATTATATATATGTATATATAATATATATATATATATACTATATAAATATATTATTAGATGGCTCATATATATATTATTATATATATATAAATGCGTCCTGTTGATCATGGTCCTGATGCTCCTGACCATTCCACCAAGTTCGTTTAGTGATTCTTGCGCACATCTTATGTACTGAATACACTTGAAGGGAGAATTCTGGTGAAGAGTTTCAGTGGTTTATAACCAACGAACGCTCAATTTACACAACCAAGGAATTAAATGATCTCATGTGAGGGAGGGATTTTAGATCATACTCGAAGGAGATCAGCCGAATGTTAGGCTCAAGGTTGAAGGAACATATATTAGCACCAGGAAACCACAATTAATTAGAAAGGAGAAAGAGATTACTCCATCAGCAAAGAGATGATGTATAACTAGTATTTCTGCAATGATATCACTGGGCTTGTTAATATGTTCAATGTACTATGGATGTAAAAGGAGTGGAGAGTTGTTATTGATTCTTAAACAAAGTTCTTAAAGACCACGATAATAATTTTCCTACCCGACACCAGTATTGCTTGTTCTGTTATTTGAAAGACGTTCAAGAATCTGATTATGATTTTGTCGAAGTTAAAATACAAGAACTATGAGTGGACTATATGCTTTTAATTTCCATGATCTAGGACAGCATAGGAGGGTACACCAAATACCTTTCGTTTTGTGTGAGTGGCACAGTTGAAACGAAGCCCAGTATTGGATACAAAAGGAAGGGATGAGGAGATCTGGGTTGGAAATTGGAATAAAGAACATCATGAAAGAAAACTTTGTGGACCAAAGAACGTAATCATGCCTCCACTTCACATCAAACTTGGCATAAAGAAGCAGTTTACAAAAGCTCTCTCCAAGGAAGGGGAATGTTTCAAAATACCTAAGGGACAATTCCCCTTGCATTAATCCGATGCCAAAAAAATTTAAAAGAGGGAGTATTTGTCGGTTCTGATATTCTTAGAAAACTAATGAAAGACCCACAGTTTGAAACGGAAAATGGATGATAATAAAAATTAATTATGGCTGTCATTCAAGAAGTAGTAGTTTCTTGGAAAAGGAAAAAGTAATGAACAAATTTCAAAAACAATTTCAAGCATGATGCTACAAAATTTGAGGAGAACTTGGGAGTGTTCAGATATGAGCCTTAAGCTGCACTTTCTTCATTCTTCATTATGGACTACTTTCCTGAAAATCTAGGAGCTGTTAGCGGAAAGAGCAAGGGCGGAGCGCTTCACCAAGATGTGAAGGAAATGGAGAGGAGGTACCAGGGGTCGCTGGATTACAAGATGATGCGGACTACTGGCTGGGGTGCTTCGAGAACTGAAGTAGCATACATATTAAAGGAGAGTCAAAAAGATTAGCTTTCAAAACCTCCCAGCGAAAACGTCTATAGCGGGAACTGGAGTAAGGTCGACTGAAGATAAGTGTCCTGCTATTAGTTTCTAAGTTAATTGTCATCTTTATTTTTTGCAAATTCACCTTATAAGTTTGTTTGTTTTGCAAATTATTGGAAATGTGTTACCAATTTAAAAACACTTCTTAATTAACCATTATTGAATTTTTTTCCTTCATGACTTGTCATTGCGTTTTGTGAAAAATCCTTACGTGGTAGAGAACAACTGCTGTCATATTTGGATTCAGCACATCAAAAAACATAAAGTTCAATAGTTAAACTAAAAACAATTTTTCAAAAGTGAAAAAATGCAGGCCTGTGTTATTTATTACAACCAGGCATGTGGAGCCATAAGGATTTGGGTGGAGTTAAAGCCAGAGATGGGGCAATGTTGTGAGTTTTGCTGTCCAAAGATTGTTCTGTAATGAAGATTTTAGATGGATGTATTTGCAAAATGTTTGGGTATGCAGAGTTTACTCTTAGTTTGCATATAAATGTTTTGATTGGAAATTAGGTTTGGTTTAACTAAGTAATGTTAGAAACAGGACTGGATGGTCTGATCTCCCCCCCCAAAAATTTTTTTTTGGGGGGGATAGAGACAGCTGGAGCAAAAAAAGAAAAAATTGGTACTAGTGTAGTATAACAGAGTTGGCTGGTATTTTGTTCATATCAAAAATAGATGTCAGGGAAGTACCCTATGAATACCAGTTTTCACTATTAA
This sequence comes from Trachelipus rathkii, assembly GCA_015478945.1. Lineage (NCBI taxonomy): Eukaryota > Metazoa > Arthropoda > Malacostraca > Isopoda > Trachelipodidae > Trachelipus > Trachelipus rathkii. The sequence goes on along the minus strand of JABUQX010023898.1, from coordinate 34,143 downwards.
AAAGTTATTAGCTATTATCGTACAGGGAGACTGTCATTATTTTTGTCAGAATGTTTGAATATATATTGATTATGCTTAAGAGTAAACTCCACTTACTCCACCCCCTGTGGAATTATGGATTGTATGACATGCATTTAAGAATGTAAATGCATAGCCCATAAACATTTGTCTGCAGGGTGGTCTCCCCACACCCCCAAACCAGTGAGTGGTGGTGAGTTACTATGTGTATATCATTATCAGTATTCACACTTTTTGATATCAAAAATTATGGCAGCCCTGTACAATAATAATGTAATTTTTAATACTGAAAACATATTTAAATGTTGCTAGGGACTTCTATTATACTATCATAAATTAACATTTTCTATCTATCTTTCTTAATATAAACAAAGTTTGTGGCTTTGTTCTTCTACACTATTACCAAGATTTTTGCGTGGAATTTGATAAAAAAAAAAACAAAATAGTGTGGGGAGTGTTAGATTATCAGCAAAGGAATAATTTGTGGTTAAAGTTAGGTTGGATTTGGGTAAGTGATTAGTTATACAGAGTCTGGTTATAGAAAGTTATATAATACCATTTCCTGTTCTAGCAGCAAACTAAGATAGTAGTGAATGATAGGTTAGAACTGCTGAAGTTGGTTGAGTGTAGTTAGGTAATGTTTGAAACAAAAATAAAATTTTCCTTCCTTAGATTAGCAACAATTGATAGGTTAGCAACATTGTTTTGTAACTTGGGTTGGGCTTGTTTAGGTAACAAAGGAAGTCATAATAAGACTAATAATTTATGGTTTAAATGTTAGATTAAGGAAACCTGCATTAACATAACAAATACTGCTAAACTATCGGTTGATGCTAATTTCTCTTTAATTTTATGGTTTCTAAAGTAACCTGATTAAGATAATCAACGCGGTGGCCTCTATTTATATATATATATATATATTATATATATATATATATATATTTACTATATATATTTATTATATATTATAATATAATTATATATATATATATACTAGTAATAATAGGGATATAGAATTTGTAGAATCGATATATATATATATATATAATTATATACCCTATGTATATATATATATATTATATATCCAGTACAATGGGGGATAAAGAGCCAAATGCATATTGACCATTGATAAAGGATAAAAAAAATTGGCTTTATCTGATATAACTGAGATAAAGATCATTTTTGAGAGATATAGACCTTCCTAAATGCTCTTTTTCCTTATGAAAGTTTATGGAAATATGCACCTTAATATTTTTTTAAAATTGTAAATGTCAAAAAAAATGTGGTTAAAAGGGTTCCTGCTTATTATTTAGGTTAGGGCTATTCAATAGTTCTTCGTAATAATATCAATAGATAGAACAAGTCTAGTAGAGCATATTAAAAATAATTTTGGTAGAAAATCATGTATCTATTTCTGATATTTTATTAAGATTTAGTAGAAGCATAAATGTTAAAAAGGAAAAAACTTAGGTAAAATTATTTACCATTGTAAGAAATGATATTTAACTATACTAAGAATAGGCCTACTCAAATGTATTAAAAAAAAATTTTTTTTTTTTTTTTTTTTTTGGGAGGGCCCCCCCCCCCTCCCAAAAATTTTTTTTCAAAATTTTAAAATAAAGGCTAATGAACTACGAAATTTTGAAAGCTATGTAATCGTAAAAGTAGCCCTCTTTGACGTTTTTACTTTTTAATATTTTAACAATTTGATGTTTTTTAATTTGGTTCTTTGAAATAAGCTTTTTTTCTCTCGCTTTTCCTTAAAAAAATTGACATATGTTTGTTTCATTTGTTTAGAATACTACCTACATAATGGTATGTGTTTTTCTCCTCTTTCATTTTCAAATTTAACTAAGACAAAATCATTACATTTTAGATTAATAGTAGCACATATGCTTTCAACTTTCAACACCTTCATTGCCTTCGCTGGAAGTTGATGCTACACATTCATTACTTGAATGGAAAGTTACTAATCCTGTGAAATGTTCATGGGAAAGTGCTTCTCCAGGTTCCAAATTTATCTTTATCTCTTGTTTCAAGAGTATTTTGTTGGTGGTTCCCTAGGTAGTCAATCAATATTGGTGATATTGTATTTGCTTTAAATCGCTTTGTAGGTAGCACTGTATCATCTTTTGTATGACAGCTCTGGCTTTGAGTGATAGATTCCACATGTTTGAATCCACTCCTTATTAAATCTGGAAGTTTAATTTCCATTGCCTTTCTTTTAATAACCTGCGAAATACTGTGGAATGTCAAGACTTTGGCAAGATTGTTAATGTACAGCCAATTCCCAACCAATTTGATTCCCTCCATGATCTTCCTCCATTTTAGTTTTATTGGATGAAAAACTGCTACATCTAGAGGCTGCAATAGATGTGTGGAATTTGGAGGTAGGAAAATGAATTTTATATTCATTACTAGAGGTGTAGCGGATAGTGATTTTTCACTATCCGCGGATGCGGATAGTAAAAATCACTAGTTCTGCGGATGCGGATGCAGGATAGCGGATAGTTAGTTTTTTAGAGTTTTAGCCCACGTTACATTCACACACACCACACAACACATAATTATATATATATATATAATATATAATACTTATATATTCATATTATATTATATATATATATATATATAACGTATATATTATATATATAGTATATTATATATATTATAGTATTATAGCCCGTTTTACCAGAGTGCAGGACGCTTTGGACCCAACTCTTTTGCACCCCACCAAACCTCTTTCCCAAGCTCTATCCATTTGAAAAGGTTTACTAGTATTAATGCTTTAAATTGAAATTCCAAATTATGTTTCAATAACAAAGCTTCAGAGCCCGTTCAGAGGAGAAGTTTGTTCACCATAACATCAGTAAATGAGGATCTGCAAAAACTGAAGACGCTCCACTAGCCACAGGCTTGTTAAGGGCTTTGCTTAAGATTTTTTTCTGGCGGACTTTCTGAAGATTGTGGAAAAACTTTTACCACATTATTACGCCACAAACCAGTTGGATCTTAATCTGATTTCAAGCTTTATTCTCTTTTTTGATACCTCTTCGATCACAGATAGTGTCTTTTGATACCTCTGAACATCCGCTGCAGGATTTGTGCTAGAAGCCAAAAAAAAACGTATTCTATGGATTCGGCACATGATATCGCTATCAGAGAGTAAATTGCGTGTCTGTTTCTCTGATGGTCTTTTGCTTTTTATTGGCTAGTGATAGTTCCGCCGTTAGCAGCATTTCATCGCATAGGGACATCCCAAATTAATTTTAACAGGTCTGTGAAACACGTGATTCAAGGAATTTTGTTTTGTATCTAGGATTTAGAAAAGTGGCTATTGTGCATGCGTCATCGTTTTGGAGAGTTTGAAATCTATTATCCTATCTCAATCATGACTGTTTCTGTGATCTTGAAGTCTGTTACTTTTAATATATACTATATAATATAATATATATATACTATATATATATATATATATATATATATATATATTATATATAATATATATAGTATATATATATATATAAATCATATATATATACCGTTACTATAGAATTTTACGGTAAATCTATACTATAAATATATATATATATATTATAGCGTAGTATATATATTATAATTATATATATATATATATATATATATATATATAATATATTATAGTATATTATATATATATATATATATATATATATATTATATATACAGGTGTTCACAATGTCTGGGAAAGTCAGGGAAAGTCAGCCCGAAGGGAAATTGGTCAGGAAAGTCAGGGAAACGTTTTAAAACATGCTGAAAGTCAGGGAAATTCCAAAAAATCCGGGGAAAATTTTGTGAAATTCAAACATAGGAAGAATGTGCTGTAGAGTTCCAAGTGTACATATTTTGATTTATATTTTTTCTTTTTCCTTACTGTATAATTGTGGAATGAGAGATGTATTTGATAAGTGAATGAAAAGGCTGGGCGAAGGAATGACATTCCATAATCTACTTCTATCCTGTTTTCTTTTTAGGGATTTATTATTCTTATTCCTACTTATTCTTACCTATTCTGTTCGTAGAAGTTGTTCCAAGTTCATCTTCTGATGGAAGGTGATTGGTAATTTGGGATGTGTTTTAGACCGGTGTACGTGATCTGTTTAGGCCCTATATCTTTTTCTTTTTAGGGAATTATACTTTTAGTGTTTTTTTTTTTGAGGTTGACGAAGTGATTCTTGATTTTTGTGCAGTTGAAGGTATTTATTAGTTTATTATATAATGCACTAAAGCAAAAAAAAGTTATAACTGAAAAGACCAGTGGTTGGACGTCAAACTGAACCTTCTGGTTCATTCCTGTTCCACAGATTTACAATGTCTTGTATTTAATATTATGGAAAGATTTCTTAAGTCCAGTGAAATGCCTGCTACAACCAACAACTAAGCTTTTTGGCATTAGATTTACATGACAAACTTGAATGCCAGACGGTGACTATCAAAAGGAAAGCAAAGATATTAGAAAGATGCTCCATCTGGTACAGCCTGTCCAATGAGCTCTCATACACGTTGGATCCTAGTTAGTTTTTCTTCAGCCCAGAAACAAGGGAAAAACAAACAGATATCTCTTGATTTATTCGCTCAGACGGCATTGTACACCAATACCTCTGACGTTCACATGATTCTTGTTGCTTGAAGAAAGAAAAAGCACTATACTGTACTTTGCAGTGAAGCTCATTCTACTCACTTGAATAAAATCTTCACAAATATTTTTGGATAGTGTGATTGTCCTTTCTAAGAGACTTTTGATGAGTTTGTGTCTTTTCGGTTTCTTTTCGCTTATGCCATCGGCGCAGGAATCAACTGTTTATGGCGGCATTGCTCCGGGCAAATTATTAAATTAGGAGCTGGATATAAAGGTTTCGCATGGAAATGCTCGACAGTGGAAGGAGGTTTCGTTATAAACTAAGCATTTAGTGGGAGAATCCTGACAAGAACATAGTCTGATTTCTCAAGAACAGTGCACAATGTATAAAATCTCATGAAAGTATTCATAAAGTTCCTATCACTCAAAAAAAATGTTGACAAAATTGTTAGAAGCTGCCCACTAAGGAGATATGAAAGGAACATCTCGAAAGAAGTCAAAGCAGAGTTAAAATGGTAAAAGGAATAAAAAGTTTGAAAAAAAGTCTATGTATTCCATAACAGATCAAGACAACTTTGATCGAGCAGAGATACGATGTTAAAACGAGGCATTGAACAGAAAGAAGACTATATAAATATAAAATGTCAAAAACTGATTGAGAAGAAAAAGTTAAATCTAAATCTCCCCATCTTAGAAAGCATCTCTTGTGATTAATGGACGCTGTTCACCGTTAGGCTTATTTAATGTAAGCTTTATATTTATGTTCTTTGTTGTATAGAGCGAGAACTGATTTCCCTTTGGAAAAATAAAAAAAGGAGTCGCTTATGGGAACGCGCTATGGGTAGGCTATAGCATGATTACCTAAAATCACGCCACCACAATATTTTATTTTTAAATTCATCCATTATGATGAACAGAAACAAAAATATTCTAAAGTAAAATTAATAATCAATAAAAATTAATAAAAATAGGATTAAATAAAACTTAATACCGTTAGCGCCATTACCCATGTAGACAGACCGGGTTCAATAAATAACCTTATTACTAAAACAACCAATAACGAGCGCGGACTGAGTGCGGCGGTAAAATTAAAGCACAGAATATAATAGAAGTCAGGCAGAAAAGATCAGGGAAAAATACCAAATTTACAAAAAATCACTAATAAATAAAGTCGGATCAAAAACCTCACAGACTAAACACCTACAAATCAAACATAAATAATTCTCTTTTTCTCTCCTCCACTAATATAAATAAAACTATATACTACTATCTATAATAACTATAATATACTAATCCCAAACCCCCCCCACCCTCTAACCCAAATAAGTAAAATCAATAATATATATATATATATATATATATAATATAATATAACTATATATATATAATATATACTAATTATATATATCAATATATATATATTATATATATATATTAATACCTATAAAATATATATAGGTAGTGCACACACGATAACTCATAATAATTCATGAATGAATATTATCCGCTATCTGCAAAAAAAATTTATGCGGATGCCAGGTGCCGCGATGTGGATAGGAAAATGCGGATGAGGTTGCGGATGTGGATAGTGAAAATTGATGCGGATATCCGCATATGCGGATGCGGATATCCGCTACACCTCTATTCATTACACAGTTCCACCACTTCAAGGGACATATGACTGGGAAGGTTGTCACCAATCAATACTTTCATCTTACCCTTTGGTTCTTTTCTAAGAAAGGTATGATATTTCTGAAAGTCCAGAAATGTTACTGTTGAACCACCTGTTCTTGCTTACGTTACACCTGCACCCAATGGGCTCATCTATAGCAAGAATCGAGCATTTTCCCCTTTGTAAACAACATTTGGGCTTAACATGTGACCAGATGCTGTTGCTGCAAACATAACAGATAATGTCTTTGATGTTTTTATTATTCCCTCTGGACGTTTGTACCCTTTTTCAAATAAAAGAAATGCACTTCCAGGATCTTCTCTAGTTGGTCTCCCCATAATTAATGTATTTTGGGTCAACTCCCTCAAGTGAATCTTTTATATGAATGGTATTAGACAGAATATCAATAGATATATTTTGGCATTGTCTTTTGTGTAATATCCACATTCCTTTCAAGAAATCATAAGTCCAGTCTCTTCCTCTAATTTAAATTCTGGGACAAATCTTCAGTTACTATCTAGAAATTGTTTAACAAATTGTCTAAATTCGTTTGATAACATGAATGCAATTATTCTTTCTTCAGACTGAAGCATGGCTAGATTTCTACTACATACCCCACCCCTTTTTGTACGAGTCCATGTACACATTTTTGAATGGTTTGGTGAAAAAATTCGTGAAATATATGAGAGTAATAATAATATATATTTCAAAATATTTATATATATATAATATATATATATATATATATATATATATATACTATTACTATATAATTATATATTTATTATAATAATATATCTATATATATACGATTTATATATAATATATATATATTATATATTATAATATAATATATATATATATTATATATATATATATATATAATATATATATATATATATTAATGGATACATAGGACACTCATTACTAATAAGTCGTATGAATGTTAAAAAAATTACTTTTCTTTTAAATAAAACTTGCGGCCTTTTCCTCGAACTGTATTTTATACCCAAACCTTTAAAAACGTAATCTTTAAAAGGGAAAATTCTAGATTTCTAAAACTCTTTAAATCACCATAATTACTAAATTTTCTACATTCTTTAAACTTTCTAAGAGAAATTGCTGTTCGAGTAATTGTATATGCCATAATGGTCTACAGTAGTTATTAAAGTATTTAGTGAAAAGAAATTTTTTTGAGTGGGATCAAATGTGAATAGTTGTAGCAGAGTAGTCTTGGAATCAACAACAGAAACGATCAAAAATATATTTATACTGCATTAGTGTATTGCAGTAAGGATTACAAGATATTTATTTCATTTATTATATTTGCTTTGCTATGGATAAGCATTATTCCAATGATCTAAAATTTATTAAAGGTTTTTGCCCTCATAATGAATATTTACTTTTATGAAACATAAATTACGAACTGTGTATGAGGCAATAACTTACAAGTTCCTCTAATCCTATTTTTTATTTTACTAGGTACCTAAAAGTAACTAATCATCACAAGAAGAATTTGGCTTAACTGAAATATTTTATAATTCATTAAACTTTGGTCAATACCACAGAAATGTTCTTTAATGTTTTTGGCTAAGTATTAATTTAAATTTTGGTTAAATTATTTGACATTTAATAATTTTGAAAATTTTCTCATTTTCACCTTGTATCTAGAACCATATATCAACTGAGTCGAATTGATATTTTGTGAGAATATTTTGCAGAAACAGATTAAATTTTTTTATTACTTTGCTCAATAAAACTTTTTTATGTAAATTAAAAGGTATCTCAGTGGAAAGAGTGTATTAAAAAGATTCACAAAACATTGGAACACTGTCATCGTTTATTAAATGTTAATTTTCTTAATATAATAGATTAGCCATTTTAATTAATTAATTGTGTGATGGTAATCAGTCTTGAATAAATATCTAAATGAAAAGTTGCAGAAACATATTTCATTCAGGAAGAAAATGATTCTTATATATGAGGTTTTAAAGGTTGGGGAGGAACAGTAACAGCTGGGTTTTGTTGTGGCGTTGGATTACAAAATTTCATGTTGAAACAATGTCAAAGTACTCTCCTAAAATTTTAACCACTGATACGTCATGATGGTTGGATACAGAAGTATAAATTGTATATCAATAATGTAGATGTAATCTTTTATATTAGTCTTTAATTATGATTGAGATACTTTCCATTAGTTATAAAGTTTACAATTTTAATTAATATTAAATAGATGTGTATCCTGAAAAGTTTGTTTGAAGGTAACAAAAATTGTACCAGTATGTTTAAAAATAAATAGAATTTTATGGTGAAAACATTTGAAGATGTAAATGGCCATTAAAATAGTAAAAGAAAAGGTTAGAATTTTTTAAATATGAAGATTGCTTAGCATTGAAATAAGGGGGAAAAGGGATGTAGTCTAGATCAATGAAAAGTGAAAAACAAATATGGAAAAAAAAAAAAAAACAGTAGGAAGTGAAGGAGGGACGAGTATCTTTAAAACTTTTAATCATTCTTAAACGGGAGAAATAGATAAGTGAAAAGTTAAGCACAGAATATTACTTATTATTATTTTCTATTTATTTTATTTGTGCTCCACTCTAGTTAAATGAGACTTTAAGAGGAGAGTTACTTATGGTTGCTGTGGGAGCCTGAAATTGAATAAATTTAACTTTAGGTTGTAGTTAAAGAAAATGAATGAGGGTTGATGGCATTTTTAAGATGCCAGTAGGTAAGGAGAAATGGGAGCTAAAATATAGAATTTGTAAATGCAAGTGAATTAGGTTATATGTTTGTTCATCATGAATGTTGTTTTTATTAGTCTTAATATTTTTGTGTATTCTTTACTTTGTCAAGGCAGTGAGGGAAAAAATGAATGAATTTTTGTCTGTCTTTAACCCTTTCGACGCTCTCGGGACATATATGTCCCACAAGAAAATAAAATTTCATTTTGGGACATATATTACCCAAAAAACATAGTATTATAAGGCTTACCGACATTTAGAGTTCTGTTCGGTGCCAGACGTACGATTTGAGTGATATTTGAAAAAAAATTATTGCACCTACTACAGGTAGGACGTACTTGTTTCTGCAAAAGTCAACAAATGTAATGCTTGAAGTAAGTTTTTAATTGCTTTTTATTTAGTGTTTTTTCATGAATATACTAAAATCATGTGTGTAACATGTGTTTAATGTTTCAAGAGTTATATAATAGAATTTATAATTGTTACATTTTAGGATATAGCTAAAAAATACTTCATGGTACTATATTGTCCCTTCCGCGTTTATTCCTGGGATATAATTGTCCCTGTCGCCCAGTATAAATTAACATTGCAATAATTTTTTTTTTAAATTTGGCATGTAAAAACATAGGCAAAAAAACACACATTCACACACAATATATATATATATATATATATATATATATATATATATATATATATATATAATATATATTAAATATATATATATATATATATATATATATATATATAGTATATATATATATATATATATATATATTATATTATATATATTAGTAGCCTATATATTACTGATAAGAATAGACCAGAAAGATACAGCAAAATTTCATCACTATTGGAAGAATATGAAGAGTTTTCATCAGACGACTATTTATCAGGGAATCTGAAAATGAGTCGAGCTCACAGGAAGATGAAGACAGTGATATTGAAGATGAAGCATCTGCACTCTACAGTATTGGAAAATGAGTCAGATTGGTCTGAAGTTAATTCATCTTTTGTTGCAAAATTTACAATTCCTAACCAAATAAATGGGTTTGTACTTGCTGATATAAACTGGTCATCAACTGTTTTGGATATATTTTTGAATTATTCCCTAGAAGTTTGTTAATTTTCATTTCACAGTGTACAAATGAGCGGTTAAAATTATATGGGGAAGAAAAACTTTTCAGTTTCTCCAACTAGCGTTGGAGAAATAATGATTATTTTGAGGATTTCAATTATAATGGGTTATGTCAGACTGCCAAAAATGGAATTTGATTGGTCTCTGAAGCAATCAGTAGGTAATATTGCTATCAAAAATGCAATGTCAATGGATATAGTAAAATTGCTTCTGTCAAAGTTATATTTCAACTGCTCTCAAAAACATGCATGGGTAATTTATAATGATATACATTATAAAAAAAAAACTCCATTTTCAACATAACTAATTGATTTAGGAGAAGAGCTATTGAGAAAAGGAAATCTGAGGCAGACATTAGTAGAAAGAGAAGCTTTGGGAGACCCTCAGAAAATGTAAGTTTATGAAGCATGTTGGAAGCAATTTCCCAATAGGAGAAACGAGGAGAAGATGAGCTAGATGTGACCAAAGAAAAATAGAAAAAAGGACAAAGACAATTTACCGAGAATGCCAGGTTGCTTTATGTTAAAACTGCTTTATTCCATATGTACAATATATATAAATAGAGTGAATTTTTATATTTATATATAATATATATTATATATATATATATATATATATATATATATATATATATATATATATATATATATATATATATATATATATAAAATATATATTTTTATATAATATATATTTATATATATTATATATATACTATATAGAAATATATACACTATTAAGAATAAAGTTATAAATATATATATAAAAAAATAAAGTTTAGGTTATTTTCAAAATGTCCAAATTATATTCATCTATATACTAGTTATTATAGATTTTTTTGTGAGGATTAATTTTTTTATTTGAATAAAATTTGAGCGAACTTTGTTTTAGAACCTTCTTATGAAAAGTATGTGTAAAAATTGCCAATAGTTCATTCACAAAATATTTTGATATGGAAGTAAATAGCACTAAAGTGACACTTTAGTCCCACATAATAGTGCTAGTGGGACACTTAAGTCCCACTTTATAGTGCTAGTGGGACATATATGTCCCATCAAAAATTTTAATGATAGGATGAAACCACGAATTTGGGAGAAACATATGTTTATGTACTCATCAAAAGGTGCAGGAAAACCTTTTGTTTAAGTTTCTAAACTAATCCTGCAAAAGTCGCGTCGAAAGGGATTTAAAAGTGTCATGTAATTGGTCTTCCATTCCGAATGGTAAAGGCTTAAAATAATCTATTTATTAACCTATTCAGTCTAGAAAGTGAATAAAGGCATTATAAAATAAAGGAATATATTTCCCAGTGCGGAATACCACCCTCTGTTCTTTAAATTTGATATAATAAAAGTTAGGTAATATCTTCGTGAAGGACTGAAGTTATTGATTAGTTTGCATTCATTGAGAGCAACATTTGGGAAGAGCTGGGGAGGGGAGGAGGAGGGCTTGA
>JABUQX010023898.1:0-17500 GCA_015478945.1 Trachelipus rathkii | reverse complement strand
AATATTTGAACTCTGATACTTGTTCAAGTTGCTCACCATCTAATATGACTTCACACTGCGGACTCTCTCCCCTCACTACCATAATCTTACATCTACATTTACTTTCAAACCCCTCTACCAATCCTATCAAACTCTCTCCAGGTTCACCACGCAAAATCAAATCTGCATACAATAAGCAGAGCACCCTCCATTTTCTTCCATTTTCCATCATTCTAACACCTACCTGCCAGCCCCACCACTATTTCTTTCATAACCCCATCCATGTACAAATAACTATATATATATATATTTATTATATATATATATATATATATATATTATTATATATATATATATATATATATATATATATATATATATATATATATATATATATATATATATATATAATTTCATCACCCACCTTTTCCCCCATTGACTGGAGGTTATGGTGCATCACATGCACCGGAAACAAAAGTAAGCCTAGGTAGAAGAATATGACCGCAAGTTCGAAAAGAAGAAATTTCCAAATTCCTTTATATTTTATATATATATATATATATATATAATATATTATATAATAATATACTATATATATATTATATAAATATATATATATATATATATATATATATTATATATATATATATATATATATATATATATATATAAAATAAAGAAGTATTGTTGAATGTACTAAAAGCCAATTATGAGGTTTCAATGGAAAGATGCTTGAAATTATGAGAAGGAAAAAAGGAATACTAAAAGATACATAGTAGGATTAGAAATAAGGGGGTAATATGAACAGTTTGGAAGAGGATGAATGGCGACTTACAAGGGAATTGGAAGCTCTTCTGGAAGGAAGCGCGAAATGTTAAGAATAAGAGTAAGGGGAATCTGCCAAGAATAATGAATAGGGATGGTGTTTTCATAGCTGATGAAATGGATGTGAGGAGTGTGTGGATGGAACACTTCGAAAATTTGCATAACATTGGCAGTAATGGAGGTGATAGTGAATGTGTGTGGGTTTGATTTTGCAAGAAGGAATAGGTTATTTTGAGGATGAAGGTAATGGGTAGAGTGAGAAAGTTGGAAGAATGGTAAATCTACAGGTATTGATAAAATTACTGTGAAAAAATCAAGAACGGAGGCGAGATTGTGATTGAATGGATTTGGAAGTTGTTGTAGCAAAGCGTTTATTGAGGGTATAGTTCCGAGGGATTGGAGGACAGCAGTAATAGTACCCTTATGTAAGGGTAAAGGGGATAAGAGTAACTGTAGGAATTATAGAGGAATTAGTTTATTGAGTGTTGTAGGGAAGATATATGCTGGTATTTTGGTCGAAAGAGTGCGTCGAGTGACAAAGGGACTGATTAGCAGTAATAGTACCCTTATGTAAAGGTAAAGGGGATAAGAGTAACTGTAGGAATTATAGAGGAATTAGTTTATGTAGTGTTTAGGGAAGATATATGCTGGTATTTTGGTCGAAAGAGTGCGTCGAGTGACAAAGGGACCGATTAGTGAAAAACAAGGTGCGTTTAGAAGGTAGAGGATGTGTGGATCAAATCTTTACATTTAAACAAATTATTGAGAATATGAGAGAAGAATAAATTGTATTTAGTTATAGGTTTTATGGATTTGCAAAGGCGAATGATAGAATTAATAGGGAAACTCTATGGCAGGTGTTAGTGATATATGGTGTAGGTTGTAGGCTTCTGACTAGAATCAAAAGTATGTATGACGATTGTGAAGCGTATGTAAGAAATAATGGAGTTAAAATTAATTGGTTTAATAATAATAGCTGAGTGAGGCAGGGATGTGTCAGGTCTCCTTGGTTTTTCAATTTGTATATCGATGGGGTTATGAAAGAATGAGGTGGGGTGGCAGGGGAATGTGTTAAGATGATGGAGAATGGAAGAGAGTAGAGGATGCCCTACCTATTATATGCCATGATTTGTTATTGTGTGTCGAATCTGAAGGGAGTTTGAGAGGATTGGTAGAGTGATTTGGCAGGGTTTGTAAAAGGAGTGGTTTGAAAGTAAACGTAGATAAGAGTAAGGTTATGGTTGAGTGAATACAAGCCTCGGTGTGAAAAATTATGCTGGATGGTGAGCAACTGGAACAAGTGTCTGAGTTTAAACACTTAGGGTATATGTTGGATTAAAAGGGAACGGATGATGCAGTGTAGTAGTAGGAAATTTGTGAATGGTAGGAAGGTGACTAGAGCAATTAAATCGTTGGTGGATGTAAAGGGGCTAGGGTCTTATATGAGGGAATGTTGTTACCTGGGTTAATATATATAGTGAAGCTATTATCTGGAATAAGCGGTATAGATCTAAAGTACAATGTGTTCCGATGGACAATCTTAGGGGCGTGTTAGGTGTGGAAAGAATTGATAAAATAAGGAATGAACACATTAGGGAGTTGTGTGGTGTGAAGAAAGGAGTAAATGACAGAATAATTGAAAGTACATTGAGATGGTTTGGTCATGTGGAAAGGATGGATGATAGTCGGTTGATTTAGCCAATGTATAGTGGTGAGTGTGCTGGGAATCGACCGACTGGGGCACAAGGAAAAGTGGATTGAGCCTGTAAAGTAATGTCTGGAGGAGAGAAATGCGAGTTTTTGTAGAGGCGAAAAGAAAGGTGCATGGCGGGGTTTTGTGAGGTTGTATAGTTGTGGCCCACCTGGGCCAAGGGATGAACCCTACATTGACGAGATAGAATAGTGAGGGTCCGTCGTGGTTTCCTGAAGCTCTAGGGTTGATTTTCTGACTGCGACGAATTCTCACTAAAATGTATAAAGACTGTAAGACTGCTTTCTTTTCGACTTGCGTCATATTCTTCTATCTTTGTTTCCAGTGCATACTACGCACCTTAACCTCAGTCTTGGGGAGAGAATGTGAGTGATATATATATATATATATATATATATATATATATATATATATATATATAGTATATATATATATATATAATATATATATATATATATATATATTATATATATATATATATTATATATATATATATAGTTTTTTGGTGGGTATATATATATATATATATATATATATATATATATATATATATATTTCTTTCTTTCTTCACCTACCTTATTTTCCCAAGATTGGGAGTAAGGAGCGCTACAAGCATCGGAAAAGAAAAGCAGTAGGAGAGTATGACAAATGTCGAAAAGAAAGCCCAGCCTTACCGCCCCCTCTGTACCATTAATTAGTGAAAGCTCGTCACAGACAGAAAATCCACCCTAAAGCTTCATGGGACCGCGACGGACCCTCACTATGGTAAATCCGTCAATTAAGGGTTCATCCCTTGGCCCAGGTGGGCCACAACCATGCCCCCATACAAAACCCCGCCATTCTCTCCTATCATGCACTTTATTCTCGCCTCTGCCAAACTCAACATTTCTTCTCCTTCAGACATTCGTTCACCGACTCAATCCAACTTTCTCTTCGGTTCTCAAAAAGACCGGTCGGTTCCCAAACACACTCTCCACTGTACATCCGCTTAACCAACCGACTATCATTTCATCCTTTCCACCTTCCAAATGACCAAACCATTTCAACATATTTCATTTATTCTCTCATTTACCCCTCTTCACACCACAACTTCTCTAATACGTTCATTCCTTCATTTTATTAATTCTTTTCTCACACCTTAGCACGCCCCTAAGATTTGTCCATCTGAACACATTGAACTAGATCTATATTTTCTTATTCCAGACCATAGTCTCACTTACCATACATAACACAGGTAACAACATACCCTCATTGTAAGACTCTACCGCACTCAAAAACTTAGTCCCTTTACATTCACCAACGATTTAATTGCACAGCAAACCTTCCTGCCATTCACAACTTTCCTACTACATTCTGCATTCATCCGTTCCCTTCTCATCCAACACATACCCTAAATATTTAAACTCGACACTTGCTCCAGCTTGATCACCATCTAACATTAACTTCACACTGAGGACTGTCCCCACTCACAACCATAACCTTACTCTTATCTACGTTTACTTTCAAAACCCCTCTTTTTACACACACACCTAGCCAAATCTCTCTACCAAGCCTCTCAAACTTCTCTTCAGATTCGCCACACAGAACCAAATCATCCGCATATATAAAAAAAAAAACTACCTTTTAACGTGCTTTATCCCCTATGCAGGGGGTAACACGGGGACCACAGGGAAATCGAACTTTAAGGGCCGGCTATCCCAAACCGGCGCCACCAACGTGTTCGCAGTCATTTTAATTCTTGCCCCCAGGTAGATAAAACCAACTGCTACCGGAGATTTGAACCAGCGTCCTCTCGTTTGAGAGGCCGGCGACTCAACCTCCTGCGGCCACGAGGCGTATCAAATCATCCGCATATATATATTATATATATATATATATATTATATATATACATATATATATATATATATATATATATATATATATTATATATATATATTATATAATATATAAATATATATATATATTATATATGATATATATATATACATATAACAATCTTTTAACGTGCTTTATCCCCTATAAGAGGGTAACACGGGGAACCACAGGAAATCGAACTTAAAGCCGGTTATCACTAACCAGCGCCACCAGCATGTTCGCAGTAGTTTTTAATCTGCCCCCAGGTAAGATAAAACTCCAACTTTACGCGGAGGATTCGACCAGCGTTCCTCTCGTTATGAGAGCGGCTACTCAGCTCTGCCCCACGAGGTGTTTATTTATATACTATATATATATATATATATATATATTATATATATATATATATATATTATATATATATATATATAATATATATATATATATATATATATATATATATATATATATATTTACTATATTTATATATATATACCATATTTTCAGAAAAGATATTGTATCTTAAATAGTTTAATCATGCGTACCAAAAATTAAGTTTATTCTGTAAAGCCTTTAAAATATATTTTTTACATTTTTTTCATTTTTCATTTTCACTATACTTCATTTTCATATAAATGATTTAATTCTAGATCTGCAGAAGCTAAATTATTTTAATTTTCAACATCTAATTTATGTAAAACGTCTATAAAGCTCCTTCATATTTATATTTTGAAAGATTTTCAGCTAATATAGCGTAGCTTAAATTAGCGATATAAGATGCCAAAGCTGATGGCTAAAGTAGAGGGCAAAGGCAATGGAATAAAGACTGTCATTGTAAACATGGTGGATGTGGCTAAAGCTCTTGGCAGACCTCCAACATACCCAACCAAATTTTTTGGGTGCGAACTTGGTGCTCAAACCTTGTTTGACTTCAAAAATGACCGTTATATCGTAAATGGTAGCCACGAAGCAGCAAAATTACAATCGCTACTTGATGGTTTCATCAAAAAATACGTTCTGTGCCCAGAATGTGACAACCCAGAAACCATCCTGTTCCCCAATGAAAAGAAGGGTACAATAAAGCAGACCTGCAAAGCCTGCGGCTACCAAGGGATGGTTGATACACGCCATAAGCTTACAACTTTCATTCTTAAAAATCCACCTGGTAAGTTTATTTCTTTTGCTGTAAGAAATTTTGGTAAAAGTCTAAATGAAGAGGCGTAAATTTATGATCTTGAAAATGATAAAAATTTTAATTTTAATTAAGGATTTTATGTAGATTATAACATAACCAACCTAACTTATCCTAACAACTTAACCTAAACTGTAAAAATAAATAAATAAAAAGTCTAAAAAATTTATTTGAAAAATGCCTCCTAATTTAGACTTGTGCCGAGATTTTTAGTTTTAAGTTTCCAATTCGGTTTTTGTTGTTGATCAGAAATGTTAGTTATATTAGATCTTTTTCTTCGGACTCGTGAGTTATCAGGCTTATACCGTTTGGTTAGAGAGATTCTAGTATTTTTTTTTTGTAATTTATCTATATGTAGTTTTTGGCATTTAAAAATTTATCTTTTTATTTTTCAATTTTATTTCAAGAAACCTTTATTTTGATTTTTTTTTTTTGGTTTCTACAGAAAAATAACAAACATTGGGATAGGGACAAGGGTATATCAAGTTTATAATAGAATAGAAATTGTTGCAACCCATTAAACAATTTCAAATTGTGACCAAAATCATACGTAAATAATTTTAAATGTATGTTTCTCATAATAGCAATGAAATGAGAATGTAATTGTTTAATACTAAATATTTATTATTCAGATGTTAAACCTGACCAGCAAGGAACTTCCCTCACCAAGAAGAAGGACAGGAAAAAGGAGGGGGAGAAAAATGGCCACAACCCAGGGAGCAACTCGCCCCGAGGAGATACTCGGATAAACAGTTGTGACATGGAGACGGGGTGATGAGGTACATAATTTCCATAATTACATACAACTATGTAACACAAAAATGTTTGTTTTTAATTTTTCTTTTTGTTTTTTATTCGTTTTTTGATCGCAGATTCAAATATGTTTTTAGTTTTTCTCTTTGGCATCGACTGTTTTTGTGTTACGACGGCAGGAAGTATTTATTGGCATCCCATTTTGTATGGTGGTTACCGTTACAAAAAAAAATATTTTTCTGGTTTCTTCTAATTTTTTTAATGTTTTCAGTTTTTTATGCAGATTCCAAATATGTTTTTAGTTTTTCTCTAGCATCGACCGTTTTTGTGTTACGATGGCAGGAAGTATTTAACCACAATACAAAATGAGAAGATGCCAATAAATACTTCCTGCCGTCGTAACACAAAAACGGTCAATGCTAGAAAAAAAATAAAAACATATTTGGAATCTGCATAAAAAACTGAACAAAAAACAATAAAAAAATCGGAAGAAAGAAAATTTTTTTTTGTAACTGTAACCACCATACAAAATGAGATGCCAATAATTACTTCCTGACGTCGTAACACAAAAACGGTTGATGCTAGAGAAAAACTAAAAATATATTTGGAATCTGCATAAAAAACTGAATAAAAAGCAATAAAAAAATAAGAACAAACAAAAAAAAATTCTTTTTTTGTTACATAGTGTTATTATTAAACTTTATATTTTAAATATTTATCTATCAGCCTCCCCTCTACTCTCGAGGACTGGGGGTTGGGGATGCTCAGATATGCACTGGAAATATGTTAAAAATCTATGCAACAGAAACAAAATTATATACTATTTTTCAGGATGATGATGATTGGGCTGTGGATGTTAGTGAGGAAGCTGTAAAAGAGAGGATGAGGGATTTGACATTGGGAGTGAAGAACTTAACCGCTTCTAATGATGTTGATAAATCTGCCAGCGAAAGACTAGAGCTGTTTTATGAATACTGCAAGGTAATATGTTTATTCAGAAACTTTTAAGAAGCCTAATGGGTATTTTTGAGATTTTGGGGGGAAATATTAGTAAAATTCCGATTTTCATTAAAAAAAAAAATTTCTTTTTCCTGCAGAGGAAAAGAGATGCCGGCGTATTGAAACCTGGCGCGGATGTCACCATTTTGAAAGACCTTGCTGTAGAAGCAGAGAGATTAGAGATCAAGGAGAATAAAAGGAGATGCGTGATGGTCTTAAGAAAGGATATGATAACTGAAGCTTATATGAGTGATAATGAGTTCGAGAGAAGTCTATATACAGGTAAGCGAACATAGAGTGAGTTATAGAGGATGTATTTTATGTGATCCTGTAAAAAATCGGACATATATCTCATGCAAGATGAAAAAATATTAGTGGAGTAGAAGTGGATTGATACTCGTGGTATACATATCTAATACCGAGAACGGAGTGATTAGGACCCGAAGTGTACAATCTGTGTTAATGAGTACTCTAAAAACGAGAGTATTAAACCTGAATAGAGGAGACGATAATGTTAGATATTGATGAGACGAGACTGCGAGAGAATAAACGTGTGTCTCATAAATAGTGACATGATTCATGGTGTAAACAGATCCGCGCCTATATTTAGAGGCAGAGATGTATGTTCCTACTTTTTTCACCCACCGAGACAACTGGCCCAAGAGTCACCCAGAAAAATACCTTCTTGGGGCTATTGAAAAGTTAATAGAGTTAAATAGCGATCAGTTGTTGCCAAAAGTTTCAGCTATTTTGAAGGTATTGTTATAACATATTACTAGATTTTAAATTAAGTTTGTTGCCACTAGATAGTTTATTTCTATAAGCATAGTTTGTAATATTTTCGTATTTGAGTAAAATTTACATTTGAAAATTAGCAGCATGGAAGGTAACTTCGCACTTATCCCGGAGAGTTACTTAAAACTTTTTTTTTTTCAGACCTTATACGATGCTGACATTGTCGATGAAGAGGTGTTTATTGATTGGAGTAAAAAAGCATCAAAGAAGTACGTTTCAAAGGCATCTGCCTTGGCTATACAAGAAAAGGCTGAGCTATTTATAAATTGGCTTAAAGAAGCGGATGAAGAGTCATCCGAACTCTGATATCAAGGTATACCACAAAACATAATCCATCACACTTTATCAAACAAGTATCACCAACATGTACAATCATTTAAATTACTCAACATAGAAAATAATTTTACCAAAATTTATCAATAACACTGAACCTAACCATCTTAATACCTAACGTGTAAAGACAAACAAATGTAATAGTTTTACCCTCAGTAAAGAGCTAAACATATATACACTCATCGAAACATTTAACCATACTTATACCACACAACAACCAGACGATATAAGCAGCTTGTACACCAATTACAACTTAGTATTCAAGTAAGCGACATACCGAGGAAGTATATAAAATCCCATATAGTCGCGAGAGACATAACAAAGTTTTATCCAAAACATAACATTAAAATAACAAAGATGTTTATCCAAACATCAACATATAAAAATAACTTTTATGAATAAAATATCATAGTTAAAAGTGTAATAGTCTACGAATTATAAGAGCTGTAAATTCAGTAAATATACAACCACCCGACCCGCCCAGAACCCTCCCCTACCCATTCCCGTCCATGACTTTGATCTTTCGATCTAATGAGCCAGGTCACATATCGAGCAGTATCATTTGGAATAAACATAGTACAAAAATAAAGTTCGTTGTATGACATTTAGTAATACTAACCATACGAAATATTACATAACTGTAACGATGAATCAACATTAAATATAAGTCTAACATAGAGCGATTACCACTTAAGGAAGTATGAATGCACAAAATGACAAAACTAACACACCCTTCAGTCATAACATAACACTATACATAAACATTAATACAAGAGTTCACATACTTTAACAACACTAAGTACCTAGGCACAGACGTACGCAAAAACGTAACCATATTTCACACATTTCAAGCAATCATCTAACATATTATGTTTATTTTACATTAACACCATTGATTTACGTTGGCATTTCGAGTATCATTTCGACGAAACATAACACAAAAGTAACGATCATAGTCCTTTATTACAACCAGCGCGAATATATGCTAACATAACATGTTTTTCACATTAATTTAAAATCCTAACGATTAGTAATCATATTGAACATACAGAAAAATAATGTTACAACGACAAACCTTACACAACTTTTACGCACTAATAAACAGTTATCATTAACAAAGTTCCACAACTTAACTACCAGTAAAGTAACTACATTGCATACAAAACGTAACCAATTAAAATTATCACATATAACATATATATACACACAATATACTGTAACATAATTAACGCTAAATTTTTCAATTGACACAGTGATATTTAACAAAAATTTATCATAACCAAGTCTAATTATCATACCAGACCAACGATTACAAGTCCATAAAACATAAACAAAGTTTATCCAAACATACATTAAAAATAAGTTCTTGAATAAAATATCACAGTAAAATTGTAATAGTTTAACAGATTTTAAAGCAGTAAACCATCAGTAATCAGTAAATCAAGCCTCAACCCTCCCCACCCCTCCCACCAGAACCTTTTAATTCTATTGATCTATTGGTTCATGTCATATTTCGAGTAACATTTCGAATAAACTAAACACAAAAATAAGTTTTTTGATTTACTAGACTGATCGGCCAATGAATATATGCTACGTAACAAAGTTTTTTACATTAATAAAGCTAACATAACATAACCTGCACTAACTGAAAATATAATGTACAACGACAAACCTAACGCACACCATACGTACGAATAATAAACTAACGTTAACAAAGTTCACAACTTAACAACACTAAAGTACTTAGCACAGCGTCCAAACGTAACCCATTCACACTTTTCAAGCATTTAAACTCTACTCATATCATGTAATTTTACTTAGAACACTATGATTTACGTCGGCATTACGGAGTATTCATTCTGGAACTAAACAATCATTGTATTAAATATAAAAAGTAGTACAATCGTCTAATATCTTTCATAATTTTATTTTTATTTTTTTTACATTGCAATTAGCCTAGTAACTCTACATTACTTTGGAAAAACATTAAAAATATATATATGAAAAATGCTACTTGGCAGCTCTGAAGCCACACTGGATGCTGAACACATGTTCTTTTACATATATTCTCTCTTGAAATTCAATACAAACGCGCAAAAAAAACTTAATTCCCTAAGGAAATCAACAAAAAACATTTTTTAAAAATACTTTCTGCCTTCGCCCCCTAAAATTTATTTTTATGTTAAAAACTTTCGTTTCATATACACTATACATATTTTGCATAATTTAATTGATATATGACTGACAAAATTAAGTTACTCTTTTATCTTAAGATATATATATTGATATATAATTTATATATATATATACTATAGTATTATATATATATAAATATATATATATATTAAAAAATGCTGAAATACTATGTATATTCTATTATTATAATATTATATATATATTATATTAGTATTATATATATATATATATATATTATATATATATATAAGTTAAAATATTAATAAATAATTATATATATTATATATATATATATATATATATATATATATATATATATAAATATATATATATTGAGAGTATAATATATATATATATATATATAATATATATAAATATATTATTATACTAATTATTATATATATATGTATATATATATCTATATATATATAATTATAATATAACTATATATATATAATATTATTTATACTATATATATAATATATATGTACTAAAATAAACATAGCAAAGGGAATATTGTTCTATTATATCATAAATATATACTCTATATGTATATATTATATTATATAATAAGTAAATATATTATATTTAGATTAATATTGAGTAAATATATAGATTAGTATATTAGTATATTAATATATTTATTAATATTATATCTAATATAGGCTATACTACTACTATTATATTATTAGTGATGCATGGGTAAACATACCGCATCCGCATCCGAGCATATCTCGAGAAGCATCCGCAATTATTAAAGATCCGCATTTCCGCATCCGCAATCCGCCGCTTTTGCCCTTGCGGATGTGCGCGGATGTTTATTGTCGAGATTTGATAAAGAATTTTATAATAACAATACTTAAGATGAATCTAAAAGGAACTCGAAATGGTACAAAACATGAGAGTTTCGGAAATGGCAATATCAAAATACGCACATTCAATTCATATTCTTAGATGTATATAAAGAACATACCAAACTCGCTGGGTAAATTAAGAATTACATCTCATTATGACAGTGGGATTCTTGTGAAATTTAATGGACCTTCAATACTATTGCAACTTACTAGATCCCTGTTATAAAGTCAAGTTTTTCTCTTCCAATATTGCTAACGATTTTCCTCAGTGGTAAAAATCGTACTTGCTTGCAAACTTGCAATTGAAAAACTCATCCGAACAGTATCTATTAACTTGCGCCACCCTATTAAAAGGATAAATAACACTCTAAATCTTTACAGACCAACATTTCTCTTTAAATGTAAATCAATAACAGATTCACTGGAAGAATTTCTACAAGTCCCAGTAGTGATGAAGAAAACACACGCATTACCAAAAAATGTTAGTGCAAATGATTGAAAAAAATATTATCACCAAGAAAAACGATTAGGATTCAATGATTGATCAATCCAGGTTGTGGAAAGTATAATCAAAATTTTATCCCACTGCCTGAGTAAATGCAAGGAAACAACTTCCATCCGAAAACAGTCTATTAATTAGCCCTCCATTAAAAGGAAAAAATGATATCTACATACAGGACCAACATCTTCTACAAGTAAATCAATATAACAGATTTACTGGAAAAAATTCTACAGTCCAGTAGGAGGGATGAAGAAACCCACACACGATGCGCAAATAGAGTGTTAGTGCAAATTGATTGAAAACTAATCACCAAGAAAAATACCAACGTTATGATGAAAAATCAAATGACAATCCTATCAGTTGGTGGAGTGTTAAATTAAGGCAAAAATGCCAAATGTTTTATCACGCCTTAGTTTAAAACTTGCAGGAAACCTGGCCTGTCCTACACTAGTGTTCCCAAGTGAAGAGAGTATTTAGCATTTCTGGCATAAACGGAAATATATGATGAAAGAGAAAACAGACTCTCAGCGAAAGGCAGAAAAAATTTATGTCTCTCAAGCACATCCTTCCCGATTTTCAATTCAATACGAGGCATAAAAGTATATAATCCATGTCAAAATCTCCTTCATAATGTCGGAGGTTAGGGAAAGAGGATGATGGGGTCCATTTGAGTTGGGTCCCCGTCCGGCACCCTGGTAACAAATTTGATAATATTAGATTAGTGGCTATAAAACTCGAGTATTTTATAATATAATATATATATATATATATATAATATAAAGTTATATATATATATAATTATATATATATTAATATATATTATATGTAATATATCTACTCTAATATATATATTAATAATATAAATATAGAATATATAATATTAAAAACATGCTATTCCCATCCGCATCCGCGGATGTTAATATCAACATCCGCATACGCGGATGCGAAAAATATGACATTCTGCGCAGCGCCACTCACTTAACTATACGAAACGTATAAAATACTATTATATAACCAGTTTTAGTCTATTCACGCTTAAGAAAAGTTTGTTTAACTTATAACTGTCCTAAGCCGAAGGTATAAGAGTATATTTATTATATTTATATATAGCCTCTTTAGTTGTAATTATAATTAAAATTAGATTTAATTAAACAGTTTTGATGTTCACCGCTTTGAACATATCTTGTATAAGAGGTTACTTATATATAAATGCGTACTAGGTTGAACATCCGGTAAGAGATATCTGAGACCTATTCAATACATCATTATTTTCATAAATGTAATATATTATTATAATATTATATATGATATATAGATAGTTATATAGATAGATAGATAGATAATTCCTGCTGCTATCTCTAAATAAACTAGGATTATATTATATATCGAATTATTGTATCTGTACACAATATATCATATATAATAATATAATATATTAATGTATATACCTCATAATATATTTATAATAGTTAGCATATAGATATATTTAGCCTTTATAGCCACATTTTATATATATATATATATATATATATATATATATATATATATTATATAATAATATAAATATATATATATATAATATAGCTTACTATAAACTATATTGTTTGATGTTCTTAAAAAAATTTATCTATTATATAGTATAAGGGTATATATATATATAATACATAGGATATTATATATTTATATATAATTATATTAATATAATATATAATATACAATATATATAATATCATATATAATATTTTTTACTTAAATATTTACTAGTAATCTATATATTTATATATAATAATATATATATATATATATATATATTTCGGAGCATTATTTAATGTTTTAATTTTTTTTCTATCGTACATAAAACAATTTTTTTTAAACTAACTACGTTTGGTATATTAAATGTAATCGTTGATAATGATAAAAAAAAAAAGAAGAAAATATTGAAAGATAATTTTTAATATCGATATATAATTTATCGGAAAAAATTAGAAAAAAAACATCGATAGTTTTATCCTTACAAAAAAGTCGAAATTAGCAGATATTTTTCCTTCCTCCAGAGCGGTAATTTTTTTTTTTTTATTCAGCAATTAAATTTTAGATGTAAGTGAAACGATAAAAAAAAACTACAAAGAAATTTTTAATGCCATTTTTGTAGACTATATAGTTTTTATACAATATTTACATAAATCGTTATGACCTTAGAAACATAATGACCTTAGAAACATAATTACCTTATTATTCTTATTATTATTAATATTATTATTATTATTATTATTATTATTATTATTATTATTATTATTATTATTATTATTATTATTATTATTATTATTATTATTATTATTATTATTATTATTATTATTATTATTATTATTATTATTATTATTATTATTATTAATTGTATATATATATATAGTTATCCCTATTAAGTAATATATATATTATCATATATATATATATATATATGTAGTATTACTATTATAATATTATATAATATAATAATAATATTATTGAAATATAAAATGTTAAAAAAATATAAATAATTTATACAATTACTTATCTATAGTAAATTATTATATAAAATTTATAATTATTTTAAGTGATTTATTATTATTTAAAACAAAATAATAACGGAAATAATTATACACGATAAAATATATATATATAGTATTATATTACATTTATTTATATATCTATATATATAATATATATATATATATAAATATATATAATATAGTATATATATATATATATATTTATACTGTATAATCTATATATATAATATATATAATATATGATATATATTATAGTATATATAATATATATATATTATATATAGATATATATTATTAATATTATATATACTAATATATATATAGCTATACTGTCCTAATATTATATATATATATAAATATATATATATATAAATATATATATATATATATATTAATATTATATATATATTATATATATATACTACTTATATATATATATATAGATATATATATTTATATACTACTATATATATTACGCTATATATATATTATATATATCATTATATATATATATATATCATACATTATATATATATATCACTATAATATAATATATAATATACTATTTAATATATATTATTAAATTTTTATATCTAATATATAATATATATATAAGTATATATTATATATTATATACGTATATATAGATTATATATTATTAATATATATATATATATATAATATATATATATATATATATATATATATATCACTTACCCTTTTAGAAGGGTACTATTACTGCTCTCCTCCAATCCAGAATAATATCCTCACTAAACGCTTTGTTACCCAACTTCAAATCCAGTCAATCACATCTCGCCTCCGTTCTTGCATCATTTCACCAGTAATTCATCTATACCTGCAGATTTACCACTTTCTCAACTTTCTCACTCTACCCATTACCTCTCCTTACTAATTACCTCTACCTCCTCCTTACTAATTACCTCATCCCCAAAATACCTATTCCTTCTTGTACCATCAAACCCAACACATTCATCCCTTTCACCTCTTCATTACTGCTAATGTTATGCAGATTTTAAAGTTGTTTCCACCACACTCCCCTCACATCCATTTCATCAGTTACGAAAGCACCTTCCCTATTCATTTTATTCTAAGCAGATTCCCAATTATTCTCCTTCTTAACCTTTGCGCTTCTTCCGAAGAGCTTAATATTCCCTTACCAAGTCCCGATCTCCTCCTTCTAAGCTGTCATTTACCTCTTTTTTCCTCCTAACTATGTATATATTTTAGTTTCCTTTTTCCTCCTTATATAATTCCAAACATCTTTCTTTTGAAACCTCGTCATTGCCTTTTAGTATATTCAACCAGACAACCGCGCGTCTTTTTTACTTTTAACCGCTTGCATCACTTCATTCTACCACTCACTCTTAACATTCTCACTTCATACTTTTGCACATCCACAACCTTCTTTTGCACTGCTAACAACAGCTTCCTTCATTTGCTTTCATGATATATGTTCAGGTTTCAATTGTTCACATTCAACTGATTTACTGCGAGCGCTCTTAAATAATACTTATCCTTATTACCTTTGTTCACATTAAACTTGTCACTCTTTAATCTACCCCCTTCCTTCACTATTATATATTTATTATTATTATTATTATTATTATTATTATTATTATTATTATTATTATTATTATTATTATTATTATTATTATTATTATTATTATTATTATTATTATGTTATTATATTATTATTTTAATTATAGTTGTTTGTAATAAATCTATTACTTATTATTATTTAGTTGTAATATAATTAATAATTAATCCTATTATTCATTATATTATGTTAAGCCGAAAAATTTAAGGGAACGGAGGGGCAAAACAAAAACCAAGTTGCTACAATGAACAAAAATAACTAATGACCTTTCGTATCTATTACATTGTCCGTCTCTTAGATGGGTATTTACAACCTTATAAATAGAATGAAAGTGATACCCAAGTCATTACTCGTGAGACACAATTTAATTCCTTCCCTAAATGGGGAACTGGCGGGTAAACAAGAGATATGAGAGAAGGGAAAATGATGCATTTTATCAATGAAACCTTGACAGATAGGCAAAAAATCGTCATACTCATCTTAATAACTTCCCACTCATCCGTAATCTACAATAATAATACTATTATAATTTATTAATTAGCATATAATTCATAACCTATAAGGTGTTGAGCTATATACAAATAGAGAGAGTATAGATAATATAATAATTATATATGATTATATAATATGTTATAATATTATATATATATTATAACTAAATAATATTAAATAAATTTATTACAATATATATTATTATAATTACTAAATTATAATATATATTTCATTATATATAATACTATAATAAATATATATATATTATAATATAATATATATTATTATATTAATATATATATAGTATATTATAATAATATAATACTATATATAATAATTTGGAGCGAGATTTACACTGGGGCAGTTTGATGAAATGGTAGAATTATAACGAGTAGAAAATAGAAGTGATGGGGACAAGCTTTAATCATATTATTAAAATGAGTTGTATTACTATATCAATATAATACATCTGATTCGAGAGAAGTGTAAGAGAAAGAAACTTGTGTTGCCTGGATTAGTTAAACAAAGCACCGCTACACTAGCCTGAGAGGAGCACGTAATCGTAAGCAAAATTGTAGAATATATTCTTACATAGTCATAAATACCTACCATTATACACTCGGAATCCCAACATACGTGTTCAGTCTTAAATCTAGACATCAATTTTAACAGTTATTTAGCGTGAAAATTGAAAACATAATAACTGTTACCAGTTGATCCCTTCTCGCGGCTTAAGGTGACTACAACTTTTGACACTTCTATCGCCTTTAAGCTTTCGACCTTTCCTCGTCTTCTTAGATTAAAAGCGAAACCTTTGAAACCACACAACCAGCAAGTCACTCGCGG